>PJEM01004996.1:0-140198 GCA_004023845.1 Helogale parvula | reverse complement strand
TGTATGAAGGACTAGGTGTTGCCCTTGACAAGGCACAGAGAAGCGTACTCGAGCCTCCCACGCCTGCACCGAGCCACCCCAGGCCCTGCACGCCCTGCGGCCTCACTGAGTGGCAGGGACACAGGGGAGCTGCGCCCGCAGTGTAGTCCAGGGTTTCGGGAACCCTGCTGTCAAGGAACCTGTTAACTGAGTTTAACTCTGTATTTCTACATTTCACAAACCTATTTGGCCAAAGAACCCCCCCACTTCCTCACACCCCCTCAGGATTTAATTACAAATCCAACTGGTGTGATCCAGAACCACTTTGGAAATGTTATAGGAAGCACCGTGGAGACATTCAACACTTAGAAAAATTTGAGGTGGCTGTGATTGTTCCCATTTTACAGAAAGTGAAACAGAGGCCACTAGATACTCAGCTATTTGTCCTTAAGTGGCCCTCCTTCCTCTAAGTGAGGGTGGCAGGAGCTGGCATTCAGCCTACTACGTCCTTGATACCCCGTCTCCCGGGCTGCCTTGCCTGGAGACATCCCTTGCCTAGAAGCTTCTACCCACACTTACGAATCCCTTCAGCCTCCAGGACTGGACCCTCCTGGCTGGAGCCTAAGAACCAAACACTTACTGGCAGATGAGTGTCTGGTGTGAGCACCCGGGCCCTGTCTCCACCATTAACTCGCTCTGTGAGGACGGGAGGCATGTCTCGTGTGTGCCTGGGCCAGCGTGGTCCCGTCTAATGCCCAGTGATCCCGGGCAGGGCAGCTGTGGTGACTGAGCACCACCCACAGCCCAGGGACGTCCCCACAGCCGAGTGTGCACTTTCTTCCCAGCCCTCGCTCGCCTTGCAGGGGTCCTGCTGCTGGCCTCCTCGTCCACCGGATGACAGGCCAGTGACACGCGGCCTTCCAGTGTGGCTGCCTGTGAGGTCACACAGCGAGAAAGGTGCAGAGCTGGGATGCAGACTCACATCTGTCTGACTCCAGGGCCACAGTTGTCTGTCTCTGTTTTCAGTGTCACACTGGCTCCGAAGGGATGTTGAGTCACACGGAAGGCACATCATAGAAGTTTTAGGAATTTTATATGTGTGCTCACATATGCAGACATGCACGTGTCTTAATTTACAGGAGAACCTGGAAATGTACAACGTCTGACATGCCTTTGAGAAGCGGGGCCTGTCCTGTGGGGTTATTTGAGGACACATAAGACAGCAGAGGTAGATATAGTGTGCACAGTGCAGTGTTTCCTAAATACCACGTATAGGTTCATCAGTTCGCACATTTGTTGAACGTCCAGTAATCTCATTTCACAGATGGGAGAGCCCAGAAGGAGGCATTGATTTGCTCAGTGTCCCACGGAAAATCGACGGAGGGGGGAGCAGGGCTGGAGGTCTTGGCAGAACCCTGTGAATTGAATTGAATGGTGTCAGAGCTGGATGGAGCTCAGAGATCCTGGAACCCGTCCTTCTAAATGCCCCCCACGAGTCCTCCGGGGCGTGTGTGGGAGCTGAGCTGGGCCACATCCCCCTTTTTCCTCACAGCTGCCCTAGGCGCGTCCCCGTCATGGGCTTCTGCATGTGACCCATTAGAATGGACTGTGACCCAGCAATTGCACTACTAGGTATTTATGCAAAGGTTACGAAAATGCTGATTCGAAGGAGCACATGCACCGTGATGTTTATAGCAGCGCTATCAAAGGTATCCAGATTATGGGAAGAGCCCACATGTCCATCCACTGACGGATTGAGAGAGCAGACGTATAACGGAGCAGAAAGAGTGAAATCTTGCCATTTACAACAACATGGATGGAACTAGAGGGCATTCTGCTAAGCAAAATAAGTCAGTCAGAGAAAGAGATCCTATGATTTCACTCATGTGGAGTGCAAGAAACACAACAGATGAGCATAGGTAAAGGGAAGAGATTAGATAAAAAACAGAGAGAGACAAACCGTAAGAGACACTTAAATACAGAGAACAAACACAGGGTTGGTGGAGGGGAGGTGGGTAGGGGGATGGGCTAGATGGGGGATGGGCAGTGAGGAGGGCGCTTGTTGAGATGAGCACTGGGTGTTAAGAGATCAATTACTGGGTTCTACTTCTGAAACCATTATTACGCTATATGTTAACTAGAATTTAAATTTTAAGAAAAGAATGGAGTGTGCCCCAACTTCAGAAATCCTCCTAGGTACCTGTTCTCGCCCAGTGGTGCTCACCCAGGAGCGATTTTACATCTCAGGGGACCTTTGGCAGAATCTGGAGACTGGGGAGCACTCCTGGTGTGTAGGGATGGTGCCGGACACCCTGTGATGCCCGGGCAGCCCCATGACAAAGGGGCATCTGGCCTGGTGTCGACCGGGCCCAGGTTGGGGACGCCATGCCTTGGGTGGCTGACTCGGAGCCTGGAGGGAGGAGGGGCCACACTGTGATGGGGGAGGGGTGTGGGGCTGTCAGGTACATCCGGACCCCTGGGGGTCTTGGTAAAGTATGGACTCCAGGGAAGCCCGGGACTCTGCATTTCCTGTGCTCCTTACCCTGCACTGACCGCTGCTCTCTTTCTCTGTCCCAGGGCTCCCCAGGCCTGCCCGGTCCCCCCGGGAGAGACGGCACCAAAGGCATGCGGGTACGTCTGTCCCCACCCCCTCCCCGCAGTCAGCCGCCTGCTCAGAGCCCGTGTCCTTGAGGAGGGTGGCCTCTGCCGGGGCCAGGCCTCAGCCGGGGCTCATTTGTCCCGGATCATCCCGGGTTCCTGGAGGTCACCCCAATCATTTTAATGAGGCAGAGCAGCCGCTGCACCGGACAGCGCCCGTGGGCCCCTGCAAGCTATTTCGTAGCTGAAAACTACTCTGCATGGAGGTCTTGTCTTTGTGCCCAGACCTGCAACCAGGTCCAGGTCCAAAGCAGGGGGATTCACCCACCTTCCCCATTTGAGGAGCAACTGGGAATGCATCCCGCCCCTGCACGTGCCCCGCCGCCAGCCTCCCTCTTGTCAGCTCCCCGACTTCCCCTCTGCAGCCCCTGCCTCTGAGTTGGCACAGACCCCCAGAAACCCAGACAAAAAGTGATCTCAGCTCTGGCCAGCCAGTCTGCCCCAGGGAAAAGGGGCCGTCCTCGCCAGGAACCCCAAGAGAAATGGGTTCTGGTGTTTCCCCTCCTCGGGGCTCCCTTTGTGATTTCCAGCACGTGTGAGCAGGCCTCAGAGTGGGACCCTTGAGTGTGAGCCCCTCCTCTGTCCGTGGCCTTTAGTGCTCCGGGGCAGGAAGTCTGGGGCGGAGACCCAGGAGCAAGGGGGTTGGGATGTGCCTCTTGGGGTGAGCACTGACTCCCTTGTTCATGGACAGTCTCGCCGGACAGCCTGGGTCTCCTTGCATGGACGGTTACCTCGTGTCCATGATGGGGTTTGAATTACAGACAAGGGTCCCCAGAGGCTTTGGGCGGCCCTGGTGTGCCTGGGCCTGTGTCCTACCGGGCTGTGACCGGCCCTGTTTTGTGTGTGCAGGGAGAGCCAGGGGAGCCGGGAGAGCCGGGGCTGCCTGGAGAGGTGGGCATGCGGGTAAGTGTCTGTCTCAGCTCTGCTCCTCTGATGTTCCCTGTGGATAATTTTGTTTGAGGGGGAGGGGTGCAAGGGAGTGAGGGGCAGAGGGGGAGGGATGGATGAAGAGAGAATCCTACAAGGGGCAGAGAAAGAGAGGGAGGGAGAGAGAAGCAGGGTTCCTGCTTACCCGACGCGGGGCTCGCATCACCATGAGATGATGACCTGAGCTGAAGTCAGATGCTTAACAGCCTGAGACCCCAGGTGCCCACCCCCCAGTGGATAAATCTTGATGCAAACCCAGTTGCTTTAGGTGCAGAATAGATCACAAGAGGTTTCCGTGTAACAGCATGCACGCTGGTGTGTGTGTGTCCTCACCTCTGCGACTTTTCCTACATTCTTACAAAACTGAAGTATGCCGCACTCTTCCGCCTCCTTTTCCACTTAACAAGAGATTAGAACCCTCTTTCCAGACCTGTTCTCTCAATCAGCGCACCTCTTCCCATGACGTGGGTGCCTCATAACGTCCATAACCTTTTCCCTATGATGGCCTTACGTCTTGTTTCTAATTTCATTGCTCTTTCACCAAAATCAATATGGCAATAAATGCGTGTGTGTGTGTGTGCGCGCGCGCGTGCGAACCTGCGTGCTTCTCCTTGCTTACTGTAATTTACTCAGTAGGATAGATCACAATGTTGGCAAACCTCTGACTAAAGAAACGCACATTTTAATTTTAATAGATTTTTACTAGACATTTCCAAATTAGTTGCCTCAAATGCATCGCGGTCTGTGGTCCAGGCTGCAGAGGAGCCTCAGGGCCCTGCGGATTTCCGTTTCGAATTTGCCAGGACTCGCCCGGGCTCAGCCGGCCCCATGGCAGAGTGTGAATGATGAGTGGCAGGAATCAGGCGGGCCGCTCAGAAGCTGGGCACGGATCTGGGCCAGATGGTGGGGAGGCCGTGGGATGCGGGGCAAGGGGGCATGGAAATTGCTCATTGGAGCTCAGAGGCAGCACAGCCTGGCTGTCCCCCAGAGTTGAGCAGACCGGGGTGTGATACCCTCCACCAAGCACAGCGGGGGGTGGGGGCACGGACTCTGAGAAGAAGGGGGCAGCGTGTGGGAGGTGAGAAGCAGGGGGCTCTGGGTAGTTCCTCCGCTCCTACCTCTGCCTCCCCTCCCCACACCCTTCTTGGGAACCCTCTTTTGCAGGGATTCCCAGGACCACTTGGACCCCCCGGGCCTCCTGGACACGTTGGTGCGCCTGTAAGTAAAGGCTTGTCTCTGGAATAGGTTGAGATCGGGACCAGGCCCCCTGACAAATCCCCCCCTGAGTCCGTGCACGCAGGACCCGCCGCCTTGCACATGTCAGTGGCTGTGAAATGCTGGTGTCTCTTCTGAGACCAGAAACACTGAAACACCATGGCCCTTAGGACCCCCTGGAGATCAAGTCTAAAGGCACACTTCCGGGACACCACTCCCTGACAGTGACACCACAGCTTCGGGGGACGCCCAGGAATCTGCATTTTTACCCAGAAGCCCAGGTGCTTCTGACACCTGACCTAAAGAATCCATTTTCCCCCCAGCCGGTCCAGTCTGCCACTCCAGAGGGGTGTGGAGTCTAGAACAGTGCCAGACCCACCGCGAATGTTCAGTGACCACGTGCCTCTTGAGGCAAGTGATGAGTAAATCGACGTGGTCTGTAAGGAACAAAGTGGCTTCTTGGATGTCTGACCCCATTTTCAGTTTTCATTAAGAGATTCTAGATTCTCTCCAAATGAAAGCACAATGTTAAAGGCTTTTCAAGCGAGGCAGCCTGCTTTGCCTTGGGAGGCATTTACCACCTCTGATCTCTGTGTGTCTGGCCAAGACGTTGGGATGGAATTAAAACGGCGCGGATGTCCAGTTCCCCTCAGAGGCCTGGGCGGGCCGCGGAGCCTCTGTCCCCTGGGGGAACGACCCATGGTTCTGGTCCTGTGCCTCCTCTCCAGGGACAGAGGTATAGGTGTGATTCTGAGCATCAGTAAGAGGGCCTGGGCAACCTTTAGCATCTCTTCCACAGAATGTCCAAGGGTCCTTTCTCCAGGAAAGGAGAGGAGAGAGTGGGGGCCGGAGGGGGTTCCCATAGTAACGCAGCCACCCTCTCTAGCAGGGCCATGCGCTGAGCTGCGGCCTGGCCCTTGAGCCTTCCCAGGAGAAGCTGCGGTCTCCTCGGCGGTGTTGGTGGCCCCGGCACACGGGGGAAGAGCAGACGCTCTGTGTCATTCTCAGCTCCTGCATTTTGACTGTGGGCAGCAGCCTGCCGCCAGAACGTCTCCAAGACTCTGGCACTAACCAAGTGATTGATGCAGTCACTCACTGACTCATTTATCCATTCAGCAGGTGCTTGTGCATATCAAGTGTCAGGCACGCTCTAGACTGTGTGGGGTGCAGTACTGAAGGGAAGAACACACCGCCCTCCGGGGGCTCACATTCTCCTTGGGGGGTGGGGAAGAGAAGGTGTCACACAGGGCTTAGTGCTGGGAGAAGAGGAAACGTGGTAAAGGGGAGAGAGGGTGCTGTGGGCGGAGCTGGGGTTGTGATGGCATTTAGATCCTGTGGTCAGACAAGCCCACACCTTGGCTGATGCTTCCCTCAGCTCTGCCCACAGCGTGGAGGGGGTTCAAGCATAGGATCCGGGGCTGCTCCTGAGGAAGGTGGAGCAAATGAAGGACAGGGCAGGAGGAGGTGGGGGAAAGTGGCTTTAAGGCACTCAGACTTCATAATCTGGATTTCATGTTCATGCTGGGATGGCAGGTTCTGGGCGGCCAGGGAGGCTGACTTCAAAGCATGTTCTTGCCATTGGCCGAGAGAGCTCAGGGGCCAGGCGTGTTCAAGCCCAGCCTGGAAAACCTGGAGCCCCAAGCAAACCAGCGCCAAGAGCTCACTTGCACCCGGTGGGGACCTAGCTGCCCAGGCCTGAGGGAGGAGCAGAGGGCGCCGCACAGAGAGAGTCCCGGGAGACAGGACCTTCACCGCCTTCCCAGGCCGGTTGTCCGTGGGCCCCGAGACCTTCAGCACAGAGCAGCTGGGCTGAGGCGTGTTTCTGACCTTCCACTCTGCTTCCCCCTGCAGGGTCTCCCAGGAGAACGAGGAGAAAAGGGAGCCCGAGGAGAAAAGGTATTCACATCTGCCTCAACTGTCACCCAGCTTTCCGTCGCACAGATGAGGAGGGTGCCTGGGACTGTCCGAGCTGTGCGTGCTGTGTGTGCGTGCACATGGGTGCCCACGCATGAGAGTGTGTGTGATGGTGCGTGTGCATGTGTGGCAGGCGAGGGCCGTGCAGGTGGGGCGTGAATTTCCCGCCCTAAATGTCAGTTTTGGGCCAAGTGGCCGTCGGCTTGGCACCTGCAGGGACTGTCATCCCTCACACAGGCCAGGGGCGCTGAGGGAGCCCGGGCTGGGGTTCAGACAGTCCTGGCGGCTGCCATGAGCTCACATCTCACTTGACAAGTTACCTAACCTCTGTCTCCTCGTCACCCTGATTCTCAAGCCCAAGGGAGGGTGCGTGGTGACAGCTTTGGTGTCGGGGACCCACATTTAGTCTCTCTCACCGGACATTGGGAACTGACACAAGCCGACTCTGAAGAGCAGACCCCCACAGTGGCCAGCACCCTGGAGGGGGGCTCAGGGCCGCCATCCCTTTACTCGATGCACCAGTTCACCAGGGTACCGCGGGGGACCCTCAGGCCAGACCCTTCCAGCTGTGCTCATGCCGAGGCTTATGGTTCAGCTGGGCGGAGACAGGACGGCAAGCCCCCTGCCACCTACCTGCTCAGCACGGAGAGCCTGTGCCCAGCCCTTCCCTCAGACCGGGCGCGGGAACACGGCCCCCAACCCCACCCCCGGTGCTGGTTCTGCCCCATTCTGTCCTCCGCAGTACATGCTGCTCCAGTTTTAAAAGAAGTTTTGGAATCATTATTTTATTTCTATATCAATATATTTGGAAAATAGTATAAAAAAAGCCTACCATCCTGCTATCCCGATACAACCGTGGAGAACGCTTTGGCCCATTTTCTGTCGGACATGTTCGTATAGATCTGCTCACCTCTTGCAGAGACGCACAGAATACATTCGATTTTGCAACCTGTCCCGTCTGTTGTCCCTCCACGCGGTATTTCTGCCCCGGCTGCTGTATTTTATGACGCATTTTCAATGGCTGCACACCGTTCTGCTGCGTGGACAGACTGTGATTTATGTGCTGTTCTGCTCATATTGATCGTGTAAGGTTGTTTCCAGTTTTTCATGGTTAACAATAATGCCTGGGTGCATATTTTTAAACCAATGGCTGTATTTATTCATTCAGTTTTCAAATTTAGGATCATTTCCTTAGGCCGCTGTCCTGGAAATGAGATTAGCCGTCAGTGACAATGACCCAGTGTGCATCTCTGGAAGCGCGTTGCCACACTGCTTTCCAAAAGGTTCTTTAGAGCAAAGGGAGGCGGGGCTAGTGTGGCATCCCACCTGCGGCTCCGAAGCGTGGTTTCGGCTTGCGTATCACGTGTTAGGCATTACAACTTAAAAAGTGAAATCTCTTATCCCGTGGTCACTGGGATTTGTGCCTCTTGGCTCTTGTGAGGGTTTTAACGTGGTCCCGCAAATTTTTTTTTTTTTTTTTTTTTTTACCAGAAGTCTCCTTTCTGTGGCTCTCTGCTCCCTTTACATCATGGGGACTTTCAAGTGGCATTTGGAATCACTGAGGATTCAGGCACGGGGGGGCATGGCGTGGCAGGCAGCTCGCAGTCTGACTTGGAGCCCCCGCGTGAGAGCAGGCAGGATTTGGGAAGCGAATGCTGTAATAGGGCTGGGCTTAGGGCACTGCAAGGAGAGCTCAGGCTTGGTATCCACAGCGCATGGGCAGCTTGGCACTGATTCTGATGAAAGCCCAGATGTGCGGGGTTCTACCCTGGCTGTCACCTGAGGACACTGTCGGAGACCCAGGCCTGTGCCAGGTTCACAACAGGCCTCTGCGTGCAGCCCCTCGTAAGCCCTTCCTGGGGCCTGTCCACTGCAGTGTCCTTAGAGCCCCCGTCGTTTTCACCCCGATTGGTCATTTGTACCAAACCTGGCGTCTTTCCCACATGCACACGCAGACCCCTCGCAGCTTGGGCACAGCGCTCATGCCGTCTACGTCTCTGGGTCCTCACTCCCTGGGGCACACTCGACACCCAGCACACGGCCAGTCCTCTCATCCACCGACACGTTGGTGTGGCAATGGGCACCTGTGAGGAGCTGGTGCAGGAACCAGGACTGATCTCTGGGTGCAGAAGGCCTTCACTAACAGGTGTATGAACTTGGACGTTTTTGGAGAATGTAGGATGGATTCGGAAGGTGCGTTCCAGCACTTGGGCTTAGATGGTGTCACAGGAGTGGATGTGAACAGGACGCTGCACGGGCCATGTCACGTTACTTGGGAAATGCCACGGGCAGAAGGCACTGGGTACCCGGGGCAGGAACGGTGCCATCCAAGCTTCCTGGCTGTAGCAGCTGCAGCTGACCCCGTGAGTTTGGGTTTCCTACGGTTTCAGTGAAGACTGCAGAACACAAGCCTCGCGAGAGCCAGCTCTGTCACTCACGGGCCGGGACCCGGAGCCTCCATTTGCTCATCTGCAGAGTGGAAATTTTGAGGTCTTCCCTGATGCGTGCTTGGAGGTGGGCTAAGTGTCTAGCACAGAACCTACAGTCCCACAGACAGTCCCTTTCCCCACCTGTGTTTTAGAGGAAATTCCGTCTGGACACACGCAGGGCTTTGTTCTTTCCAAACGTCTGCTTTGCAGAAACGGCTTCACCCCGTACAGTGCTGGGCTGCTTTTCCAGCAAGCCTTTGGAGTCTTGTGTTAAGGCTTTTTTGCCCAGCCAAGAAATGGCGTGTTTCTATCAAAATCCTGAATTATCAGATCTGGAAAGGACCACAGAGGAGCCTGGAGATCTCTTCTCATTTACAAATGGGGAACTGAGCCCAGTGGCCATGTATTCCCAGATGTCACATGGCCCATTATAAAGAGAGCAAGCGCTAGAAACTTCTCAGTCCCAATGTGGGCTTTCCCCTCCGTGGCCCACCAGGCCTGAAGTGTTACCAGCGACGCAGGACAACTGATGTTCTCCTGAGATCTCTCTCTGCAGGTTCGCCACAGCCCAGCCCCCTGCAGGCATCTAACAGGGCAGCTCAGGAAGTGGAGGGCCACCTCCAGGGGAGGTCCAGGAGTGGGCGTTCACATTGGCCTCAGTCTCTCCAGGCTGCACCAAGTGGCTCATCATGGCATAGAGGAAGTTCTGCACCCTTCTGGGGCCAGCCTGTCTGCGTTTGAATCCCGGCTCTGAGCTCTGCGGACCTTTGGAGAGCTATTTAACATCTGAGCTTCAGATTTCCCCATTGCCAAGCTAACTGTATTGCATGAGGGCTACATGAGGATCAACAGAGTTACGATCTGTAAAATGGGTAGAACAGTGCTGGGCAATATGTTCCAAATGTAAACGGTGGGGGGACAGAAAGGGACAGAGAGAGACACAGAGAAGGATACACAGAAGTGGGGAGAGCCTGAGCCTGGACTATGCTAGCTCAGCTTTGGGTATGTTTCCAGCTTGCTAACTTTCTGGGCAGCTCTGAGGAGAGCTGTCTCTTCTCTGCACCTTTATCTTCCCAGACGTCAAGAAGCCTGGACTACATCATCCCACAGGCTCCTGTCCAGGTCTTACATCTGATGGGTACTTAAAACAGTTTATGTTCTCGCAAACCTCTCTGATTTCTTACCTCAGCAAGAAGGAACTTTCCATCTCCCTTTGAGACAGTCCCATCAGTCGGCTGGCCTTGCGCAGCTCGGAGCCAGGCCACAGAGAGCCACGGCCCATCCATTAATGAGGCTGCCTCCAGACAGCGAGGTGGCAGGGCGCTCTGTAGAAGGTGGAGGACTTCTAGAAGCATCTTCCAGAAGCTGTGGCGGCTCTGAAGGTGTGAGGGCACCCTGGCAGTCGAGGGGCAGTAGAGTCTGAGCGGACTGTCCAGGGACTGCTGAGCCCGGGACAGCCGGCAGGTTGCAAGGGGACTCCGGTCCCTTCAGGAGTCAGAAGGCGGATGCAGTGTTCCGTCTGGAAAACCAAGCTGCCAGGACAGCTGTGGGTGGATGTGGTACTTATACTCCCGGAGCCCAGGGGTCCTGCCCTGGTTTGGGGAGAGGGAAGCCAGGACTTGGCGCCCGAGGAAACTGGTAAGAGCACCAGCTTTGGAAACAGAAAAACAAAAACAAAACAAAGCAAAGCAACAGCGATTCTCGCACTGGCTCTGCCTGCACTGGCTCTAACCCTGTGTCCTGATCTAGCAGCACCTGCTTCACATAGTGAGGGCCTGGCTGAGCGAGTTGTGAAGGCAGGTACAGATCGTGGCCCCTGGCAGGGGCTCCCTACGTGGTAACGGAACAGAGCGGGAGTTTTGGGGTGCCCAAAGCCATGTTCTGCACTGGTGACACCGGCCCCCACCTCTGCCTTGGGAAAGCCTCTCAAGCTGCCTGGTTCCGGGCGGGCAGGAAGAATTGCCCACTGGTCTCACTGTGACAAGCGTTTGGCTAACATCCCGGCGTGCTGGGCACACAGAGGCATGCTCCCTCTTTCACCCTGGGTGAGGGTCTACGTGGCATGTGCCCAGTAGACACACAGCCCACGTGCCTCCCACACTGACCTGCACACCAACACCCAGACCTGAGACTATCAGGGGCGAGGGTGGCTTCTGGCTTTAATGGGGCGCGTGCTCCCCCTGGTGTCGCAGATCCAGAACTGCAGCAAGGGAACTGGACATGGCTGGGGGGTGAGGGGTTCCTCAAAGCTTCTCAGGTGGGAGTGAGTCCTCCTTTGATTTGAGAGTCGAGCCGTCCAGGATGACGCACTTAGTCTCATAGGACTGAAGGGCTGTCGCACACAACAGAGCCAGCACCCAGTCCCCGGAAGGTGCTCAGGGCGAGGACGGGCTCCCTCCATCTGCGTGCACGCACACGTCCCTGTCGGTTAAGGACTGCGAGTGTCGCAAGAGGTCTTAGGGTCCTGGGAATACAGTCACCTTTCAGCCCGGTGGGTAAACTGAGTCTCAGAGCGGGGTAGACTCCGCAGGCAGCAGACCACGTGGTGGAAGCAGGATTAGAACCCAGATCCCTGACTTCCAGCTTCCGTCCCCCGTTCACATCACACCCCTTCCTGTCCCTTGAACTTCCGCTCCGCCAGCCCCTTGTCTCTGGTTTATTTTCCTCTCCTTCCCCATCCTATGAAATCACTCTTCTTTGCTAACTAGCTTCTAACACTGCACCTTCCACATGTCACGCGCTGTTCTATGCATTTTGCAGGTATTAGCTCGCCGGTTCCTCACCACAGCCTGGAGAGAGAGCTCCCGTATTTGTAGATGGGAGATGGAGTCACAGAGATGCCAAGTGGCTGGTCCAAGGTCACACAGCTTGGGAGTGGGACAGCCAGGCTTAGAGTCTGAGTTTTGGGGTTGGCCGCGGCTCCCGTACCTATGCTCCCCCAGGGACCTGGCTGCCACTGTCGCCCCAGAGCCAAACGGGTGGTCAACTGTCCCAACCCTGTCCTTGGTCGTGCCGTGCGGTCAGTGCAGCGGTCACAAGACCATCAAGACCATACGACAGCGAAGCAAAGCGAAGTCTCAGTCTTCGGGTGGGACACGTCCTTTCGAGGTCTCCCTCCGACCCCGTTCTTCCCTTTGGCTTCCCCCCCCGCATGCCCCAGCTGGGCCTCTACAGGCGCTTTGGTTAGAGACCCTGCTCTGCAGACTGCGGTCTTCTGTCCGTCCCCGTCTTCGCTGTCCCTCTCCCCTCGTCCACGCCGGCCTGGTCATTCTCTTCCTCCTGCACTCCTGCGGTGAACACACGCATGTCAGCACCCCGGCGGTGTCCCTCCTGGCCCTGCCCCTGTGAGCTGACGGGGGACACAGGCCGCGGATGCTGGCGCTCACCTGTGGCTGTCCTGAGTTGCTGCTGGGGGAAATCTTACTGCCGAGCCTCACTGACCTTGATCTGCAGGTGCACGGGAGTAAGAAATGGGGCTTGGGCCATGGGTAGAGCTCTCTGCTTTGTGACCGACCTTATAAACTTGTACTTGGTCAATACAGTTTTTTTGTTTTGCTGAACCGTGGGGAGGTACCACATTCAGGGGTGACATTTAGGAGGCTGGCCCTCTCTCAGGAAGAGAGCCCTGGGCTGGACGTCAGGAGACCTTGTCTTCAGGCCTGGCACTGTCGCATCAGTTCTGTGTGACCTGGACTAGATATATCCCCGAGGTCAGTTTTCTCACCTATAAAGTGAGGGCATTGGATCCGTGGATTCTAAGACCTTGTCAGTGCATTGGAAGAGACCAGAGTCCCCCAGCATTCCCTGCTCAGGCACTCAGGTGAAGGGTCCGGAGACCCAGGCTCTGGTGCTAAGGCATGCACATCCTGCTGGGGCTGAGTGGCTTTCCGTTCGGGCCTCCGTTTCCTCATCTGCTGTCTGCTCTCGAACCTGCTAGCCTCATGGCAGGTGGAGGGAGAGAAAGCTGGTGACGGATGGGACATCGGTTGGCAGAGAGAAAAATCCTCTCTGTTCGCCAGAGCTCCTGTAATGAAAAGACATGTTTGGAGAATTAGTAAGTAATCGTGCTTGAAAATGGAAATGTGTACATCAGTGTTCTAGAACTTTTGAAGTCATTTCCGAAGGGCAGAGAACACATATGCGTCCATTTACGATACCGGAGGGAAACTGCAAACCCAGGCGCAGAACTGGAGCGGTGCCGGAATGATCCCCAGGCTCCGCTCCGGGGCCGCGGGCAGCAAAGGACCTGGGGCAGCTGTCGGTGCTTAACTGGGATCCTGGCTTGGAGGGGCTGCCTGGGCAGCTCCTTCCCGGACCTCTGCTTCTGGGGGCCCGGGGAAGCGTCAGTGTTTGTCCCCAGACTAACACAGAGCACAGGTAGCCAGCAAGGGCCAGCAGGAATGGGGGCATTCAGACCAAGAAGAAGAGCTGATGCCTCCCACTTGTCAGGGGTCTGCCTGGCCCCGTGGTTCCTGGCCGTGAGCCGCGGGGAAGCGGGTCAGGCCCCGCAGGCAGGCGCAGAGGACCAGTGCGGCAAAAATGAGCAGAAGACCAAGACTCTTCAGTCATTCAGAGAAAAGCAGCATCCTGAAAGATACAGCAACCTTTAAAAGAAAAGAGAAAAAGCCAAGAAAGGACAACTTAAGAGAGAACGTCATAGAGAAGTAGAGTCATAATAACTCGCATGTGTAGCCTTCCAGTCATTCAGTAAATGTCAGTGGGGGTCGTCTCCGGGCTGGGCCGTGGGGTGTCCTCCCGGGAAGGGTGAACACGCCGCATGCCTCACGTGAGCGAGAAGGATGGTGACATGAATCATAGACACAGATCGAATTAATGGCAATGAGGGAAATACAATGAGACCTGCTGGGGAAGGATGGGCATCTAATTTGGATTAAAAGGCCACAGAGATGACATTGAAGTGAGACCCAAAGGGTGGTGAGGAGCCAGGAGAGGGAATGGCAGGCCCAACACGTGGGAATGAGAGAAGCCGCCGTGTTGGAGAGACTCTGAGAAGGAAGCCAGAGTGGTTGGGGTGGCGCATAGGAGAAGGTTCATGTGAGCAGGGACCCGCCTGTGGGAGCCCCCTTCCTCCATCAGCCGAGTTCTCAGTGGGAGAAGACACAGCTGGGGACACTGGACGAGGAGCTGTTCCGTGAGAGGAACGCACCGACATCTGTGGCTTTGGATCAGGAGAACCGCTCAGGGCTGGGAGGGAGACGCGGTGTCTACTCGCTGCCTGTCATAAGCAAGTGTTTAGATAGGTTAGCTCATCCCTTAGTCATCGGTGTCTTCCCAGGGATTATCATCATCCCCGTGACATACGGTCCACAGAAACAACCTGAGCAGTGAAGTGACTTGCCTGAGATTACACAGCTAAGAAAGACAGACCCAGCTTTGCTCCCAAGCAGACGGGTGGACGTTGGACGGATGTGTGAATGATCACTTACTGTTAGCCAACCGTTCACTTTTAACTCTGGGCACTGGGGACTTGGTGGATGTCCATACATATCCACTGGATGAATGAATGATGAAAAGACATGCTCACAGTTCTATTAGCTACATTACAAACCCCACAAGCCCATGACTTTGACCCCAGGAAATGAGGAGACTGTGTGGTTCCAAAAGGTTGCATGGCCTTCCCTTGGTCACAGGTTTAAGAAATGTGAAGCAGAGATAGGGATCTGGGTTCTCTGACCTTTGGCTTATGCCCTTTGACCTCCAATGCATGTATGTTTTAGCCTGGGGTGTGTGTGTGTGTGTGTGTGTGTGTGTGTGTGTGTGTCTTGTATCCAAAGATGCCAGGTTGAGAATAAAGGTTAGAAGAGTAAGACGCTGAAGACCTTTGTGTTTCCTGATCTTGGCACTGACACAGGCACGCCCATTGGTTCTTCATTTCTTCATTTTCTGTCTCTTGCCAGGGGGAGCGAGGCCTGGATGGACTCCCTGGGAAGCACGGGGAGACGGGAGAGCAGGTAAGGGAGCGTTGGCTCTGGTGGCCTAGGCTTTGTCGGAGGACGGGAGCAAGTGGGGCCTGATGTAAAGCTCTGTGGGCCTGATTGCCTTGGTCTCCAGGTCGGCTGGAGGGTCCAGGAGGCCTGGTGACCAGCCTCCAGCTCCCGGTCACACAGGCCTCCCCCAACACCAGGGTATTGGGATCCCGCAGAACACACCCCTTTCAGGACGTCCAATCTTGTTAATACACATGATTACAGTAAAGGCCAGGGACAACACGCACATGTTCAAGGTGATGTGTTCGCTGCTGGCTCTTCTGTGACAGTAAGACTACCCAGAGCACAGAGGCTCTTCAGGGAGGAGCTGGTTGAAAAAACCAGGGGGTTATAGTTGAACCATAACCATGTAGTTACAAGGGAAATACGAAGCCGTGGAAATGACTGAAACTCCTAATATACAGATAGGGATGTTCCACAGACACTCGGTTAAGTGGAAAACACAGGCAAGTGTAGAATGGTGTGGGAAATGACACCGATGACTTATGCAGACATGCACTCTCTCTGGAAGATGCTTAGGAAGCTGAGAGCCTGCGTCTTTTGTTCGCGGCCTCACTGGCTGGCGGAAGGGCACGGAAGGGAGTTTTTATGCACATAAATTCTGAACCATGGTGGGAATGTGTTATCCAAAAAGTAACTAAATTTAAATACTTAAGTGGTTAAAACTGTAAATAAAAACTAAAACTATACAACTGCTTGAAGGCAATTGGGAAGATAGTTCCTGGTGTCATGTAACCTAACACAGTATCAGTCAATGACTATGTTCTTTATACTCGCGTAGGGATAAAGTAATTACATAAATTAAATTTGACACATAAATCCCTTGTCAGGTATTAATTTCAGCATATTAACATTAATATACGTTACATTTATGGTTTGTCCCATCACCCCCAAGTAATGTTTGATTTTATATTTATTGTCGCTTAGCAAATTGGAACAATACTTTCTATGTCTTGGCTCTTCCCTTCACATTATGTCATAAACGTATCACCGTTTTCTTAAATATTCACCAGAGACTGGGCTCAAATGACCATTTATTAATCTGCGGTGTGAATGTGCCTTCCTTTATTCACTTCTGCTGCTCACAGTTATTTATCGCATGCCGCCTCTGTGCCAGGGCTGACGTAGCACTAGAAATACCTGAAAGGAAAGCCCCCTTCCTGCAGGTGAATGGCAACCAAATAATGAGCAGCAGAGCAGGTAGGAAGAGATCGAAGGTGCGGGGCAGCAGTGAGGCCGGCCTCACCGGGGGGCCCCTCCTACAAGGGGACGCTCGCCCGGTCCCGTCTCTGCTGTTCACTGGAAAACAGGAAACAAGGCAGCTCGCATACACATCTTTGAGCACATCCCTAATGCTGCCTTGAGAGTGAGCTCCTAGGAAAGCCCCTTGTCCACGGGATGAACGTTGGTTTTCCAGCTGCCTTCCAGATTCTTCCTCCTCTTAGGAGGAGACTCACAGGAGGGCCCCCGGGGTGGGGTGGCTCGGGCCCCTCCTCACTTCCGCTCTGGTGGGAGCTTTACTTGCCCCACTCTCCACTGGTCCCCTCTTGGAAGGCTTTTTTGTGCAGATCCTGCAGAGGAGGGCTAGTCTGCAGCGTCTCCTGCACTGGCCGTCAGGGCCTTGGTGTTCCCTGCTGCACTGACCGGGCCTGGCCCAGAGTCTGGGGAGCCCTCTCCCTCCGCCCTCGGCCCTGGGGACCTACCCGGTCCTCGGCATCTTCTCAAGAGTCCATGACACCCCACAGCTCGTGGACGCCTCCTTCCTTCTCTCTCCCAGAATCTCTCCGATGTGTCTTCATATCCTTCCGGAAACTGTCCTTGCCTCTCAGAAGGGGTATCCCAC
This sequence comes from Helogale parvula, assembly GCA_004023845.1. Taxonomy (NCBI): domain Eukaryota; kingdom Metazoa; phylum Chordata; class Mammalia; order Carnivora; family Herpestidae; genus Helogale; species Helogale parvula. The sequence goes on along the minus strand of PJEM01004996.1, from coordinate 123,225 downwards.
ACACCGCAGAAGTAGCCGAGTCCAGAGGGACCACACGGATGTGACATTGGGGCGGGGGCAGGGGGTCATTGAGAAGGAGTTCTCCAACAGGAAGCCCCATCCAGGAAGTCTGATCTGTGGTATCTGAGGAGAACACGCAGATGAATGCTTTGGGGCTGCCATGCCCTGACTTTTCTCTCCTGGCTTACTGCCACTGACACTCGTCCCCCCTTTCTCTTCTCCAGGGACGACCTGGCCCTCCTGGTGTGGCAGGGCCCCAGGGAGAGAAGGTAAGCCTGGCTGTGGGACGTGGGATGAGATGGGCTCTGGGCTCCGGGCAGGTGGGCATGGTCCCGGCCACCTGAACAAATCAGGGCCCAGGCTGCAGTTCTGGGAGCTGAGCGCAGACAGAGGTGATGAGCTGGCCCTCAGGAACTCAGATCACAAGAACTTTCTGGTTATTTTATTTAAATTTTGTTTTTCTACTTTGAGGAATAAAAATCCATTTTAAAATCCCTGTTATATAATACCCAGATATTATTAAAATATTATGCTACTTAAATTGCTTTTTGGGCTAAGGCAGCCTGTGAATTAATACCAAACAAAATCTGACAGATTCCTCCTCTCCCTCCATCTCTCCTTCTCTGCTCTCTGCAACATTTAAAAAAATGTGGTTGTTTTTTTTTTTTTTACCAGAATAATAATTCTGAAAATGTACTAGATCTTTCATAAACAAAATAAAGATTGCATCTCATCCTACTGACCATCTCCTTTGGAACATTCAACAAGGCTTCCTTCAGTAAATTTGCTGCTTAGAATTTCTGCATCTCAGTGGGGAAAAAAGCATGTAAAAAGTCTTGGCAGATTGTGAAACGCTGTGAAAATGTACAGGAACACAATCGCCTTCCTAAGAATGCAGAGTGGCAGGGAAGACTAAGAAGGGGTGGTGTATTCTGGGTTCTAAGAAGAAGAAAAGAACGTGAGTTCCAGAAACTTCCACAGGCCCTTAGGAAGGACATCTGGCATCAGGTTTGAGAACAGCTGGGAAGAGAGGGAGGTGGGAGGAATCCAGGTGAACTGAGATTCAGCCCAAGGAGGTCACATCCACTCGGGTCACACCGTGGAGGTCAAGGGAAGGTCACTGCCTGATGTGCACATGTCCCAGCAAATGCTGAGGAAACGCGGAGAAAGACTGCTCTGCCTCTTTGTAGACGCAGGCAGGACACGTATTATAAATAAGTAAGTAGACCTACAGGCTAAAAGAAGCCTCACCTGAGGAATGGCGGCTGGAGAAAGTCCGTGTCTTCCAAGCTTGCTCAGTTGGGCTTCGGTTCTAACGGAGTTAAATTATTCTCTCTCTTAAGTATTTTTAGAGTTGAGATTTATATTGTTATATTATCCTGGCGTTAGGATTTTAATATATTCTTGCAGTTCCTTGACAGGGGATGCTAAATTCTAAAATAAGTCATTTATTTCAAGTCACTAAGAGGGAAGGATCCTTGAGGTTGGATGTAGGTGACTCCTGCTAGTGCCCTTGTGTGTGTGTGTGTGTGTGTGTGAGAGAGAAAGAGAGAGAGAGAGAGAGAGAGAGAGAGGGAGGGAGGGAGGGAGGGAGGAATACCAACCTTCCACCTCGTTTATCGATGTTTTTGGGTTTTGGCCCCTGCTGTTTGGGAAACAACTGAGTTACCACTTATTATGATGAATACAGCAGGCGGTCAAAGACGAGATCACGGGTCATGGCAGTATTTGGGCCATTCGCTGGAATAGCTAGGAAACGACTGACACTCAGGTGACAGGATGCCTCATAGCTCATTCTAAGAGACCATCATCGAGACAGATCTTAGATGTTATATGATTTGAGAAAGCCATTGGAACCCCAGAGCTGGGCTTTGATACCTCTTGACCCTACAGATGAGAGAACAGAGGCCCATGAAATTAGAGTGTCTTGTTTCAGACCCCACAGTGGCTGTGGACCAAGGCCCAGAGGACTCCCTGCGCACACAGTGGTGCACCGCAGATCTCAGGGGCTGGGATGCACTCTTTATGCCCTGTTGAGTCGTACTGGGCTGACTCCATGCTTCTGTTTGTTGTCTGTCGCTGCGTAACAATCCTCCCGCACCTTGGAAGTAGAGAGCAACGATCAGGGGGTCTCACATCGGCTCCGAGGGCCAGGATCTAGCGGCAGCATGGCTGGGCTGGCCTGGTCCAGGATCTTTGGTGCGGTTGTGGCCAGGCCTCCAGCCAGGGTGTGGTCACCTGAGGAACCCACTTCCGAGCTCCTGAACGTGGTTAGGCCCTCAGTGCCGCGATGGCTGTTGGCCAGAGGCTCTGCTTCCTCATAACATGGACTCTCTGCAGGGCTGCTCACAACAGGGAAAGCTGCTTTCCTAGAGCGCGTGGTAGTGACCCAAGGTCGGGGTGACGGGGGCCCCCGAGGACGCTCCCATCATTGTCATAACTGTATCTTGGAGGCCACGCAGCGTCCCTTCTGCTGCGTGCTGCTGGTCACGTAGCCTAGCGCTGGCACTGTGTGGGAGGTCATCACACAGGGGGCTGCTGGGGGCCTTCTGGGGGGCTGACTACCACAGTGGCTAAACTGACCATTGCAAAAACGCCATCACCTATGTGATGCAAAGAAATGATCCACAGCCAGACTGTTGGTTCTATTACTTACTAGCTTTCTGACCTTGAACAGGTTCCTAATCATCCCCACCCCTAAGACGGCATCGAGTATCAGAGGGGAAGAGATTTAATCCAAGTCCTTAGAAGAAGACCAGGCAGACAGAAAGGCTCCGGTGTCTATGAGCTACATACACACGATTATTAAGGATGAGCTACCGGATTGTAGTTTTCCTTAATAGTAAGTTAATATGTCAGGACGCTGGCTCTCCGAGTCTGTAAAATTACCTGAGCAAATGAGAAAGCATGTACCCATTAATTTCATAACTGCCATTGGAAATGCGCTCTATGTAGTGTAATAATGATGATGATAAATACAACAATAAATAACACAAAAGCAAACGTGATGGTGAGGCTGAGGCATAGTGGAAATGAGAGAAATGGGATGAAGTCATGAACCTAGAAGATTCATTATTCAGCCACATGTATCTAATGGTCTCTCATTTCTCTATGTGTTTATGTATATATATAAGATAGCCACACAAAATTCACCGTAGAACTCAGAATGTCTTCCAACAATCATATTACCAAAATATTCATAATGTTTGTGGGAGCCTAGGAAAAAATAACCCTGCTGGGGATGGGGGTCGGAGGACATTCATTCATGGAGAAATGGAGGTGTGTGAGCCGGACTCCAAGAGCATGGAAGTTGTCATGTGCACATGTCATGGAAACATCTGGAAAGGATCTAGAAAGCTTTAAAAAACTGCAGTGTGTGAGTGCATGTGCACGTGTGTGGGGGTGGGGGTGTGGTAGTGCCCCGGAGAGGAAAAACCAGCATCGAGAGGTGTTTCTGAGGCAGGACCCCGTTACTGTGAGTGCAAGACAAATGCAAGGTGCAGCAAGAAAGGTTGACTGATGCTCATTACCTCTCAGTTTTGCTGTGCGGCCAAAACCCTCCAAAAAAATAGTCTATGAAAAGAACATTAAGTTGGGGTCTTAGAAAAATGCCTGATGCTGTGTAAACAGAGATACACTTCCAAGTCTTGGGCAGTGCATGGGGATAGTGGACTTGTGGCTGTGTCAGGGTCAGTGTCAGAGAAAACACGCCCTGTCCGTGTAGGAGGGCCGTGCGGGACCAGGCACGAGCCTGGAGTCCCTCGTTCGGACTCCTCAGCATTGGGGTTTAAGAGATGTTTATCCAGCAACTCGGGAACTCTCTGCCAACCTGCTCTGCAGCACTTTGTTTATGCTTCCTTGTGCTCCCTGAGCCAGCCTCAGGGGACAGGAGACATGTCCCCACACCGTGTGCTGGCTGCAAGTCATGTCCTGTTTAGCTGCGGGGCACTAGAGTAACAGCAGCGAAGATGATTCTATTGCCACAGCCAACAAGTAGGCCCCACGTAGAATCAAGGTGTAGCTCACACCCTGGAAACCGGGCACAGCCACCGCTGTCACAGGCCAGGTGACCCCGAGGTGCTGCGGGAGGGGACACAGAACAAGTCTTCTGTGCAGGATGGCCTAGTGAAAACAGATGGGAGTGATCACGGCATCTGTGCTACTTCTTTGGTAAACACAGGAGGCTGACCCATGCTGGACCGGGGACTTGGAGCAGAGAATGTGCCATCAGGTGTCCTCACTGCCCTGGCTCAGTCCTCAGTGGTGCCTGGTGCAGGTGCTCACTGAATAGTGGACCCAGGGCTGGAAATGTCTGTGAAAACACCAGCCACATCTAGGCCCTGGCTGGATGCAAAGAGAAGATAAAATAAAGTTCCTGTGATCTTGATACAAAGATAAGAATTAGATGCAGAAGACGTGAGAAAATCTGTGAGGAGGAGGGAGGAGGCCCAGCACGGTGGGAGCCTGAGCTGGAGCTCAGAGGACGCAGTGGTCCCATGGACTTGTGTGGGTGACAAGGGCCCCGAAGGCGGACAGGGACCGGGAAGGTGGCAGTAAGTACAGTGGTGACATCTGTGTCATTTCTGCGCAGGGTGACGTGGGGCCTGCAGGACCTCCTGGGGTGCCGGGCTCTGTGGTAAGTGGGCAACCGTTCCAAGCGGTGGGAATCTCAAACCTATGTGCTCATGGAACTGGGTGTGTGGAAAGGTCCTCGCCTCTAAAAATGAACAAGAGCTTTTCTGACCCCGTGAGCTGAATACAAGACTTGCTTTGAACACTAAAAGTGGGACAAAATAGGAGAAAAGTCAGAATTTGCTGCATTGCGGCAGGCTGTGTGAATCCCGTTCACAGAGGTGAGGGACGATCAGTGAGGAAGGGCCACCATCTTTGCTGACACATGCTCTGTCCCACAGGTGCAGAGAGAGGGCCTGAAGGGTGAGCAGGTAAGGGGAACGCGGGTCCTCCCCCTGTGGGGTTCTGGGCGGGAGCAGGGATAGAAAGGCCACTGCCATGGGGTCGAAGCTGCCTGTTGAGCTCAGATGGAGCCTTCCAGAGATGGGCCAAGTTGATCTTCCACCAGGAATGCACATTCCCACTCTACATCTCTGGATCCTTTTTGGAATTCCGAATGCAGACTCCGAGTCAGCAAAGGGTCCTGAGTCGTGGGGACGGGGGAGCTGTGGCTAATGCGTGTTTGGCTTCTGTCACCAGGGAGCTCCAGGACCACGAGGCCACCAGGGCCCACCTGGGCCACCAGGAGCTCCGGTGAGTCACCCTCTCAGCCCATGGTCTGCTCTGAGCACATCTGGTTCTGGAACACAATGGTTCTCCACCTCTTAGCTCTTTGGTATTGCAGAAGCCGGTCCCATCCGCTCAGGTGATAGGTGGTGGTGGCGCCGTCCTGTACAAGAGCAAGCTGAGCCCTGACAGTGACGTCACTGGCCACAGAGCAGGCAGTTACCAAGGGTGGAACTGGAATTGAAGCCCAGACAGCCTGTTTTCCCAGCACCACCACCCCCAGGCAAAAAGAGACCATCAGTGGGGTTTTTGGTGTGCAGTCTGGTGCTTAAGTTTTATTTATTTATTTATTTAATGTTCATTTTTGAGAGACAGTGTGTGCGGGGGAGGGGCAGAGAGAGAGAAGGAGACACAGAACCTGAAGCAGCCCCAGGCTCTGAGCTGTCAGCACAGAGCCCGACGCGGGGCTTGAACTCACAAACTGCGAGATCATGACCTGAGCTGAAGTTGGACACTTAACTGACTGAACCACCCGGGCGCCCCTAAAAAGGAGGCTCCGTGTCCAATGTGGGGATGGAACTCAATGACCCTGAGATCAAGAGACACATCCTGGCAACATCCTGTTGCCCCTTTCAAATTATTGTGTTTTATCTAAGGAAATAAGACTGCTGTTATTTTGAAATGTCCATAAATGAGATTTATATGAAGCCATCAGGACCCATTCTTCATTAGGTAAATGTGTACGGTTTTGTTGGGGTAAAACTGGAAGAAATCTAGCAGCTGTTTAATTCCAGTATAATTAGAACAATTTCATATCAAAAAGTTCAGGTCAGAAGAGCTACCTTCTTTCTCTGTAACCTTGAATATCTTGTTTCACTTCTCTAAGGCTTGGTCTCCAGGGCTCCCCATGATTATGATAACTGTTGGGAGATTTAACAGTAGAAAAGGCGGGTAATGTGATGTGCTCTCAGTGTTTGGATTTCCAGATTTATAATTGGCAAATGCTGAAAGTCTATAGTATATATATTTATGTGCAAACAAATGCATGTTTAAATCTGTAAGAGCGAAGGTATTATTTTTGTTTTACTAATGAGGACCTTGGTACGGAGATACTGAATGGATTGTGCACAGTCACAGTAGAAACGAGCTTTGAACCTAGATGTGTCTGTCAATCCCATGTTCTTTTATCTGTGAGTGCACAATGCAGGGATGCTTCCCTGAAACGTATAAAGGAGAATTATTTCCTTCACGTCCCCCACTGAGGAGTAAGAAATTAAGTCCCTAGCTCTGATTAACCGTGAGGCAGCCTTGTTGACCTCTCTTTCTGGATCCTCCCCTTTATGCAGATTTTCTCTTGATTAATGAAGCAGGGGACAGAAGTAAGAAACTAAACATTTGTAGCCAAATATTAACGCTGGAGGTAGAGAGATGAAAACACATGGGCTGATCTCATAGTTTAATGAGGGAAACAGGAAAAAAAATAACTGTGGAGTAAGCACTTGCAGTCTCTAGCTGATTAACGAGATTCCCTGCATGTGTTGCTCCTGCAGCCCGTCCTGTGGGACAAGGACACACAGACCTGAACCCTCAGCACATTCAGATGCCAGAGCGCCTCAACCCAGTAGCCCCGGAGGGAGCTGTTCGAGGTTCTGAAGCTGTCCCTCAGGCTAGATGATGTCCACAGAGTGGGGCTCAGTGCAGGAAGGGGTGTGGGTGATGGAATTCTCTTTCAAGGAGTTCAAAACCACAATGGCCTGCCCCAAGACTTGTTGAAAGGGAGACCCGGGAGGAGAGACCAAGACTGGAAGGTTCTGAAGGTCAGGACCAGTGTCTCTGCCCTCTCTAAATCTGCAATTTATCTCATAGTAGGGACTTAGTGCATACTTGTAGAAGAATGGCCCAATGACAGCCGTTCGAGAGGAGCTAAGTGGGGCCTGACTGCTGTGTGAGCTCACAAGGAGTGGGACTGAACTGCCACATCTGGTCTGGTGTCCCAGTTCTTCCACCAAAGAGCTTTGTGTCTTTGCTGACGTCACTTACCCTCTCTGATCCTCTCTTGCTTTATTCCGTACCTGGAAGTCGTCACCACCATCGTCCTCATCCACTGACTCTGCTGTGAGGGCTCCATGAGCTCACGTGCAGCCTTATTAAGCCCAGCACCCTTATCAGTTGCCATTTCTGTCTGGTTTGAATCCCTAGCAGCACCTGGCCCTGGGCCTTTCCGCAGAGCAGTCACTCCCTAAATATTCATTGGATTGAATCAAACTGAGGAGCTGGCTTCAGTGACTTCTGTGGAGAATGGAAAATTTTGAGTTTGTGTTCAGCAGTCCCAGAGAGAGGGAATTGTATCCCTTCTCTAAATGGAAAATAGTGCACGGTGTTCTGCATCCAAATGCTGGGGCTGTCCAACAGGCGCACAGCCTTCACCCTTTTCCCGAGCCAGGACAGGCTTTGGCCATTTTATCAATGTCCAGCGGACTGTAATAAGGAAGGGCAAGTGCACAGATCAGATGCAAGGTGTTTGTCGGTGCTTAAGGAAAACTCACTTATGCAGAGTCCTCCCTCGCCGTGTGCCCTGAGCAAGGCAGGATAATCCTTTTGAAGAAAGGAGATTTAAACCTGTAGTTTCTGCAGGCTTTCCGTTCATGTGTTTATTTCCATGGTGTTATTAAGAGAAAAGAACTTGAATCTAAATACAGTGCTGTCACTTCATAGTCGTGCAAAACGTGGCAAGAGTCGCTCTCGGTGTGATAACAGTTGTTGACCTGGGGACATGAAAGTACAGAGGGGGGCGGGGCTTCTGGCCAGGATCCACCTGGGACGTTGATGTTGGGGTCGCAGAGCCGAGGGCCTCGTATGCCCACAGCCACTGCCTGCCTCACTCGGGGTGCCATCATGTGGGTATAAATCGGGGCATAGGTATGTCATCCTTGCTTCAGAGATGAGCCAACTGAGGTTTAAGGATGCCAAGTGACTTGTCTGAGGTCAGGCAGCAGATATGTGGCAGGGGAGGGGTCTTGGGGGAAGGATTGGAATGATCAGGCCAGCATGACCCCTTCCAGTACCAATGTTCCCAACTCAGGTGAAACTGATCTTTCTTAGACCGTTTTCTTTATTTGTCCAGACTGCCATATTTGACATATCGCTGTGGACCCAAGTCACATAGCCCGAACTGCTTCTTGCTGAGCCAGCAACATGCAGGGGAAAGCACACTGAGCTCACAGCTGAAGACACCTGGGTTCCAGGCCCCTTCTTTCTTGCATGCATTATGCAAAACTCAAATGCAAGGCGTTTGACCCCTACTGCGTTCATCTTTAAAGCGTGGGTGGTGTTGCCTCTAACTTGGCTGCTGAACGTACTTCATTAGGTCCTAGGTGCACATGTTTTAAAATGTTAACGATTTGGGGCACGTGGGTGGCTCGGTGGTTAAGTGTCTGACTCCTGATTTCAGCTCAGGTCGTGATTTCTTGGTTTGTGAGATCAAGCCCAGCATCAGGCTCTGTGTTGACAGTGCAGAGCCTACTTGGGATTCTTTCCCGTTCTCTCTCTCTCCGGCCCTCCTCTGTTTGCATGCTTGCTCTCTCTCTTGCTCTCTCTCTCTCTCTCTCTCTCTCTCTCTCTCTCTTAAAAATAAATAAACATTTAAAGTGTTATAGATTTGAAGGGACAGGACTTTTTTCCCTCCTGACCTCCCAGTTTCCCCCGTTGAAACAGGATGGTATGTTCCTACCCAAAGAGAGTGAAAAGGCCACATATAACCTGGGATGTTGAACTATATGTTGACCATTGTTTCTTTTCTTTTGTTCTCCTTTCTCCTCCTCCTAAAGGGTCTGATGGGTCCTACAGGGAAGGATGGACCTCCTGGTTCGCAAGGTCTCCGGGTAAGTAACATGTATTTCTTTTTTGATCCTTGGCTCACCCATGCCGGGGACCTCATGTCAGCAGTTCATACAGAGAACATGGTGCCAGCCTCATGAGCTCAAAATGGCCATTGGGAGCAGATTGAAGGTTAGACTTAGTTCACATATGAGTTCAGCCTGGAGTCGGGTCCTGGGGCCATGGAGACGAGTCTGTTGTCTTTCGAGAGTCATGTATATAGAAATCCCCAGCCTTGTGTGAGCAGAAGCCCAGCATCAGGAAGCCCGGTGCTGAGAGAACAGGGAGAGGCAGGGCACCCAGCGCTTCCCGGAAGAAGTGATATTTGAGCTAAGTCTTCAGGAAAGAATTAAAAATAGGGATGAAAAGTAGAGAGCTGCCAATAGGCTATTAGCTACTTTAGTCTAAACATCCATATTGTTCCTGAGTACTGTAATAGCTCAGAGTGTTTCATTTCACTTAAATTGAGTTAATTAAGCACCTGTCTTCTTACCCAGATTATACATAGTTTATGGGTTTGGTTCACAGTAAGCACAGCTCCTGACACAGTGTCCTGTGGTTGAGAGAAGAGGGATGGAGAAGCACAGTGGGGTTGGGTGTCCCCTTTGGTGTCCCTACAGTGACTGAGATTGACCACCCCACCTCTGTGTCCCCAGTTTGTAGCAGGGTACCTGGCACAGAGTAGGGACTCAATGTTCGCTGACCTCTAGTGCCGAATCCTATAGCATCATTTACTGGTTCACATAGAGTCTTTCTAAGGGGCACAGCTACTGAGGATGGGGTGACAGCCCCTGGAGGTGGTGTGTTCGCTGGCCCTGTAGGTGCTCGGTCAGAGGTCAGGTGACCACTGACAGACGGGTGGAAATGGGAGCCCTGCATCTGGCAGAGGCTGTCCAGCCCCATCTATGGGCTCTGTAGCCCGGAGATTCTGCAGCTCGGTGAAGTGGACAGTGTTTCAGATGTGCTGTGGATTCACTCTGTGTAAGGGAGCCGGACCCAGCCTCTGATCATGCTCTATACCCTCCGTTCTGAAACTGGGTGACCTGCTTTTATGACTCCGCAGACTCCAACCTGTCCTTACCCACCAGTGAACTTCCTTCTTTGGTTTTCAAACACCTCCGCACCCTACAACCATCTTGAACCCTAAACATTCTAAGAGGAACTTGTTTGGAAGGCTAACTGAGACATGGAAAGGCATCCTGAAGGAGGTTGGGTTGAGTGGGAGAGTGGGAAGGCTTCATCCCACTCAAGGACTTGGATGTTCCAACCTCAGATTCAGCATCACCAGCCCTGGCCTCAGTTTCCCTGTCAAAGCCAGTTGCTTCTCTTCTGGATAATGCAAGGGTCCTGGGCTTTGCAGCAGGATGCACCTGGGTTTAAAGTTGGCCCTGCTTCTGGGCAGCTGTGTGACCCTTCAAGTCACCAAGCCTCTCTGGATGCATTTCCTCTGTCACAGTGGAAGGCATCTCGCCACCGGTCTGGTTTGGGGAGAAAGCGTGCCCGGGCGGGGGCTGCGTCCTTGGAGGGCAGCGAGATGTGGCGGCTGCCAGGCCTCCTGCTCCCCCTACACGCTCCCGCACAGCCTTTAAAGAGAAAGCAGCAATCTTTGTACATTACGTAATTGATGTTTAGGTGAGCCTTATTTCGTCTGGTGTCGACCTGATGCAAACAATACTTTTCCTAACATAGAATTAGATGTTGAGTGGAGCTCTTGACACAAACATGACTACAAAGGTGTGTTTTTCTAAATCTACATTTCTATCTAATTGACTCTCCTAGAGAAAGGGATAGAGGGGAGGAGGACACCCCTTGCTTGGAGCTTGCTTGCTGAGGCCCACACTTCCTTGGCTGTGATTTCTTGGCACCAAAGGGGGTGTTTGTGTGTTCCCCAGGGTGGCTATTGTCATCCCCAGAAACGCCTTTTACCCAACCAGCAAGCAACCTTGACACTGAGACCCCTTAGCCAGGGGCCCTGGGACTTGGATACGTGCATCGGGAATGGAGATTTGAGGGATAAAACAAGGAGACCCAGAGATGGAACCAGGGTGGAGGTTTTGGGTTCCACATGCCAGCCCCCAGCAGGCCTAGGGATGTGTCTCTCATCCCCTTTCGCATAGATCAAGGGCCACCTCTGATCTAACACCACCGCGACACACACCTGGGACCATCAGTCTCTAAAGCCAGACTTCTCCTCCTTTCCTCCCATGTGTCTGCCTGCCCGCAAAGCCCGTGTCATGCTCTCACGATGCATGGGCACTCAGTTAAATGCTTTGGGAATCTCCGAAGAGATTATGGTCTCAACCGCCAGGAGCTCCCAGAGCCTGAGGGAACTGAGATATACGGACAGATAACCCAGATGCATCAGTGGGGACGCTGTGGTGTTCAGCGGAGAGGGATCTGGGCGGGAGAGGAGGGCACTGAGAGGGAGTGGGCGCTGGGAACAGGCAGGGGGGTGTCTGAGGTGGCCTTGCAAGGGCCAGTGCATTTTAGCAGGAATCGATGGCTGCCCTGGAGAGGGTGATGCAGACACAGGAAGTGCTCCCTGGAGAGGATGTCCTGTCTCCGGACAGAGAGCTGAAGGGGTAGGGGCTGCAGGAGCTCCTGGCCCGGCCCAACGGTTGCCAGGCGATGGGGACATGCTGGAAAGTGAGCCAAGGGTCACGGGCAAGGCGATGTATTAATGGAGGGAAGGCTCCTCCCTTGTCCTCCTCCCTCATGTGAATGGAGGCCGGCCATTGTGCATCTCTGGGGTCCCTTGGCTCTCCAGGGGCCCTCTGTGAGTTTCTGACTCGGGCTGTGGTGCACCCCACGGCTATTGCTAGTCCCGTGGCTGCACCTGCGGGCACACACTGCAGAGACTAATTGTGACGTTGTGTGGGCTGGGCCGCAGCTTCCTGTTCAGTCAGCCTCTGGCTGAGTCAGGAAAACCCGAGACGGAATGACTGACTCAGAAAATTATCTGTCTCTCCTTCCCTTGCGGTGACCTGTCATTTCCTCCTCATCTGCTTCAACTGAAACATCACTCCCTGGTATCACCGCACACACTCAGCCTATAAAGGGGAAGAGACAAGACAATGACAAGCCACAGGACCCAGGAATTGAGACGTTGAGACTAATATACAGGCTAGGGGAAAGGATCCGGCTCCTTTATTTTAGAGATTAGTGACAGGCAGACAGTGTAATCCCCGGCAAGATAAACACGTTAATTTTGGACAAAGCTGGTATTTTTCCACAATGACATAGTGAAATGGGAAGATTGGGAGCCCGGCAGCTTCCGTGCCCACTGCTCCCCCACCCCCGTGCCACCCCACAGCATTGAGGCGCACCAGGCACCCCTCTGCATCATGTCGGACCATCATCACCCGGCTGGGCTCCCTGCCATAGATGGAGGGTAGAGATGCTGCCGTGCGTCTCTTTCTGAGGTTTCCCTTTCCTCCCACTAGTCTGAGCCAGACACTGATGGGGAGCACTGTTACTTAGCTGAACATTCCAGAATGTGCTGGAAAAAGAAGCAGCCGGGGCTCAAGGCCACTGACACATTTGGGCACTGAGAAGCATCCACAAGGTTGATTTAAAAAAAAACCCCAAACTCTTCCTACCCTAAGCATTCACCCCAAAATAGACACCTTGTCACTCTCACACCAGCCTATTTTAATTTTTGTAGAGAACTTCCAATTTTTTTTTTGAGTATTTGTTTATTTTTGTTTTCACGAATGTAAGTCTGTGAGAACATTATTTTTGTATCTGCAGCACTTAGAAGAGTGCCTCATGCTCGTAAAACATGTATATTTTTATACACACATAAAAAGTACATAAACAGCACGTCTCCGCATATAAGATCTGCATAAGTGTGTAATGTTGCCGTGAGCATCTAATGCAGTGGCTCACGCGTGCATGCCGCTCTCTGAGCACTGATTCCGTGCACAGCAGGAGGATGACAGGACCCAGAACGGGACATCTGGTCACCCGGGTCCTGGCCCTCCACAGTGCATGCTACTTTTTTTTATGTTTATTTATTTCTGAGAGAGAAAAAGAAAGAGAGAGAGAGAGTGAGAACACAAGTGAGGAAGGGGCAGAAAGAGAGAGAGACACAGAATCTGAAGCAGGCTTCAGGTTCCAAGCCATCAGCACAGAGCTCGACGCGGGGCTCGAACCCACAGACCATGAGACCTGAGCCGAAGTTGGACACTTAACCAACTGAGCCACCCAGGTGCCCCTATGCGTGCCCCATTTTAAAGAACAGAACTTGCCCCTCTACTTTCGCTTCGCTTCTACCTTGCTCTGTGCTGCTAAGTCCCTCCTGAAATAGCCCCGATGTCTTCTTTCCTCTTCCCTGGATGACCAAGGAATGTTTTTTGTGTAAGAGAATTCTATGCTGTCAGGCATTTCAATTTAATGCAGAATGTGGAATGTCTATAAAATCATCATGACGGAAGGGATCTCTGAGACGGAAAGTGAGAAATTTTATGTCCAGAAAGATCAGATGAGCTGCTCAAGGCCTTTGTCACTGCCTTTCCCACAAGCTGGTGACAATCTCTTTGGTTCCCTTGATCCTTTTCCCAACATCATCTGGAATCTCTTCTCTCATCAATAGGTGAGAACGGAAGTGACCTACCAAATATGATTCCTTATTTTTTTCTAATGATGGAGTGATCCCCAAATGTCTCATGATGTGCTGATTGAGGCTGTTGCTTTGAGAACATATATATTTTTTTAATTTTTGATGTTTATTTTTGAGAGACAAGTGTGAGTGGGGAAGGGGCAGAGAGAAAGAGAGGGAGGCACAGAAGCTGAAGCAGGCTCCAGGCTCTGAGTTGTCAGCACAGAACCCGATAAAGGGCTTGAACTCACGAACCATGAGATCAGGACCTGAGCCGAAGTCGGACGCTTAACCGACTCAGTCACAAAAGTTCCCCAAGAAAACATTAAGACACAATCTGTAGTAGGTGTAGAACTAACACAAGGTCGGAAGGAAAGAGCAGTGGCTGCGTGGACACTGAACTTGGCACTAGACCTGTGTTCCTCACTAATGTCTGGAAGGGTCCCGTGAGGTAGGGCAGTTTTATTCCCAATCTACAAATGAAGAAACCGAGACCTAGGTGTATAAGTCAGAGTCCTCTATGTCACACGGAGTATAGACCCTGTGGCAGGGAGTTGAGCCGAGGTCCGCCTTGCTCCAAAGCTTCACCGTCTTTACGTTGGGAGGCAGTGTGCGGGGGTGTGTGTCCATGGATTCTCGTCTGCATCAGCAGTCTTCGTGGCGAGTGCCTTGGAGAGGTCTGGGACCCCTTAATAACTGCCGGTGCTTGTTCCGGGTATGCACGGGATACATACGGCTTTAACCTCCAGCCAGTGCCCTCGGAGTGGAGGGTCTCCTGCTGAAAGCGACCAGATTGTCCGCTCCCGTTACTGGTAGATTTGAGGCAGGAAACACAGGTGGTCTTTTGTCAAGTGGCAACTTGGGTTGAATTTGTTCTACTTTTCCATCTTTAAAGCCTTTTGTCTTGCTCTTCCCTCCTCTACCAGATGGTAACAGCATCGTTTGGATCACAGGCTACCGTTTGATTCATTTTGTGGCAGGGAGCCAGGGTTTATGTCAGGACACCCTAGGTTTTCCCTGAGCACCTGGTTTCAACTCTAACCAGTAGAAAATAATCACCGGTGACATTTGGAGGCATGGAGAACAGGAACTGAGCAGAGGACCATACGGCACATATTAGAATCACTTGCACCAGCAATCCCTTTAGCCGAGAACGGGCCTGCACATGGCGGCGCTCACGTGCCCTGGCTGGGAGGGACTGCTGTTCTGCACTTATGGCCTTCCTCTTCTCCACGGGCAGACAGGCAGCCTTGGAAATATCAGTGCCGCTCAGCATCCTGTCATTCAGAGTGGCTTGAAAAATCTGCCTTCATGATAAATTAGAAACACTTGCCCAGATACTGTGTAGGGTAGCAATTTAAAAGAGAAGAAAAGAAAAATGAAATTGAGAAATAGGCCTATTGTTAGTAAAACAGTTCTTTATTGCTGCAGAATTTGGTCTGGCCAGCACTTCTCAAATTCCCACAGCCAATTATAGGTCCAAACTGCACAGGTTACACAGCTGCTGCTGCTGCATCCACCCCTGCTAGAGCGGCCACCTTCACCCCTGCCCATCCCTCCAGCCAGCATCATTAGTACCGGCTTAACTCCCACCCCGCCACCATTACCACCATCACCGTCATCACCATCATCACCATTATCATCACACCACCACCAACACCACCGTCATTACCATCATCACTACCACCACCATCATCAACACCACCATCATCATCACCACCACCACCACCACCTCCATCATCTCCACCACCATCATCATCTCCATCACCATCACCACCACCACCACCACCATTATCACCATCATTACCATCATCACCACCATCATCACCACTATTACCATCATCTCCACCATCATCACCACCACCACCATCATCACCATGACCACCATCACCATCATTACCATCATCACCATCATCACCACCAACACTGCCATCACCACCACCTCCTCCATCACCACCACCACCATCATCACCACCATCATCATCACCGTCATTACCATCATCACCATCATCATCACCACCATTATTCCAACTATTACCGTCATCTTCATCACCATCACCACCATCATCATCACCACCATCACCACCACCATCATCACCATCACTAATACACATTTCCTAATGGTAGATTCTCTGCTGAGCACTCTCTGGGCATCATCTCATTTAATTTCTGCGGCACCATCAGGAGGTAGCAGTTTTGAAACCATGTGTGTTTGACACGTGGTCATTTGCCCACTTCAGAGGAGGACTTGGGAGGCAGAATCCTGCGATTACCATTTTCTTGTCACCATGGCACCATCATACTCCTCCTCACTCCCGGGGCTCTCTGTTGTGTTTGCATAATGCTTTATTAGGCCGTGTAAAGCACTTCCTCAAATATTGAATTATTTCTTCCACCGCTATCTTTTCAGATAATTACAATGATTATAATTTTCCACATGAGGAAGCTGAGACACAGCAAGTGGAGTGGCTTGCCCTTCCCCATCTACCTTAGATTCTAACTTCATGTTCTCATGATATTGTACAGAAAGGGGTTTGGGCAGGGACATGGAGAGCCCCTGTGCTTCCACCGTGTGGCCAAGTCCTCACAGCTATCTGCCTAGGACTTCGTGCTCCATCCCAACTCATTAGCCACTCAGGCAGTGCCAGGGAGGCTGTATATTCATTATGTTTTTGTCACATTTCTTATTATTTCTGGGGCTTCCTGGAAAAGGTAGCACTGGCTTAGGGTAGGATTTTGACAAGTCGAGATGGAGTGTGGGTGGTACAGACAGGTGGTAGTGTGAAAAAAATCTCAGAGGCCACAAGTCCTGGGGTGGGGGTGGGGGGTTGGGGCCAAGCCAAGCAGCTCAACTAGCTGTTCTTAGGGACAGGAGCATGGACACGGGGCACTAGATTGCAGAGGCTGTTAGAGGCCCAGGGCCATCAATTTCTAAGTAAAGCACCTCAGATGTTAATGTGTTTTAGATGAGGAGACCCTGACTGTTTTGGAGGCAGGAAGTAACTCAGACAGAACTTTCTTCCTTTAAAAGGATTGCCTGCCAGCACAGGGCAGACATATGGACAAGTACTGAAATCTGTAGAAGGAACCAGGGTGGCCCAGGAGAGTCTGGAGGGAAGGGACTGGGCATGTGAGCAGGGTCAGTTCTGTGGTTGCAGGAAGGCAGAAACAGGAAGGAAGGAGGGAGGGAGGAAGGAAGAAATGAAAAGGAAGGAAGGAGAAGGAAGCATGGAGGGAAAGAATGGAGAAGAAGGAAGAAAAGGAAGGAAGGAGAAGGAAGGAGGGAAGGACGGAAGGATGGAAAGCTTTGAAAGACACTGGGAACTGCTCTGGATGCTGTGCAGGAGATGTGAACAGGGGCGCTGGAGCTGGCCAGACTCCCCTAATGTCTCTGTGGGTGATGCCCTTTCATGGGTGACCCACGCGAGATGGTGCCACCTTGCGACCACAGCTAGGAGCATCACAAATGGCTTTTCTTCCTCTGGCCCCTTGCCACCTTCTTGCTTCTTTCCTTCTTGCTGAGACCCTCACGCTGGACGTCTGCTCTCCAGGTGCATGTGCTTGCGCGTCTTTCTTACTCACCGCACCCCTCCTGTCTGCCTGTAATTCTCCTTTCCCAGGTCGGTTTCTTTCACTGCCCTGGCGCGGGAGGCACTCCTGACCCCACACCTTCTCCAGATTTCGTTACCATCTTAGGTGGTCGGCCCCCTGAGCACTGGTACCGCCCTTATACAAGGTCCCCAAAGAGAGAAGCCGGAAGGAAGCTGCTGAGACTGGCACCGCCCTCCAGAGGCGGTGTGTCCCCTGGGAGCGGAACACGGACAGGCACCCGATCACATCATCGGTTTAGTTAGTAGTTCTGCCCCCCCACTCCGACTTCGCATCCCTCCTCCTGCCCTCTGGTCCCGTCCTACCAACCGTTAAATGATCCAGTTCTCCCTTCCAGCCTTTTCCTCTGCAGGGAGTTGCTTCGCTGGCCTGGGTCCTGCATTCTGACTACTGCTCACCAGGCCATCCCACTGACTTTGGGGGAAATTGGTTTATTCATCTTGTACATATCCGGTGACTCTCTGTGGAGTACCCTGCCAGCGAGCGGAGGGGTACATGTCTCAATACAAAATGGGAGATGACTGCTTCCCGTTCCCCGAGGGAGGGGGGCTGGCAGCCCTTCCCTCTCTTGTGATCGGTCCCCCGGGGCTGGCATTCCTCAGCGCAGGAGCGGGTAGAGGCCCAGCCAGACGCCTCCAGGCCTGGCTCATTTCTGAGGGTGTCCAGGAGCACATTTTGAATTCTACCTGATGGGCGTCAAGAAGTGCATTCCGTGATGGTCATGGTGGGGGGCACTTGTGGGGAGAAGCACTGGGTGTTATATGGAAACTAATTTGACAATAAACTATTATTAAAAAAAAAAAAAGCGCATTCCGGCCTCAGCCTCACCGCGCCTCCCAGCTGACATGCTCCTGGGCTCGAGGGGCACGGACCTGGGGCTCCTGAGTCAGGTCACCTGCTCTCTCTGCAAGTCCGCAGATCTCCAGTTGCATCTTCCTGTCCTTGTGCGTCCCCCTCCCCCCTACCACCCACCAGGGTTGTCTCCCCTGCCATTGTCTGGGCTCAGGACCATGTCAGTCCTGAAGGGAAGTTGGTCTATGCACTCACAGATGTTTGCTGAGTCGCCACCATGCGGCAGGCACTGTTCTGGCCCACAGGTAGAGCACTGAACAAGAATGGAGCCAGGCCCTGTTTCTAGGAGGCTTTCACCCCAATCCAAGTGGGCAGGCAGGTGTGACCAAATCCATATATCAGCAGAGTATCTGGTAGTGGCACAAAGCGGGAGCCGGTGGGAGAGCAGTTTTGGTTGGACAAGCTGGAAAAGACGTGTGGACAAGAGGGCCTTTGAGCAGAGCCCACATGGATGCCTGGGGTGCCCGCGTGCCGGGCAGGAGCAAGAGCGGGCGGGACCACCTCGAGGCGGGGGTGTCAGGCACGATGGGCCTGGCTGGAGTAAGGGAGAGTGTGCAGGAAAGAGCCGGCAGGTGGCGGGAACGCAGTTCTGGAAGGAAGGGCAGGGCCTCGCACTTTGCTCTGGGAAGCCTTGCAGTGGTTCGCGCCGCCCTGGTTTCTGTTCTAAGAATGTGGTTCTGGTGACTTTGGGGGAATGGCAGGAAAGGGGCGGCGTAGGGCCAGGCGTGAAGGAGGGCGATGGTTGGTGAGGCCCCCCAGGCTGAGGCCGAGGTGATAGTGGGGGCCGGCCCGGCGGTGGCGCGGCCGTGCTGAGCTCTGGGGACAGACGCCCTGGCTCTGCTGCCTTAGGTCGCAACTCTGGGGACAGAAGCCCTGGCCCTGCTGCCTTAGGTCACGATCACATCGCGGCTCTTCCGAGGCCCTGCCCCCACTCGCCTGCTCTGTCCCCTGCACTGGATGTGTGCCCCCTGGGATGCTCTAACCTCCTTTCAGTGCTAACCTCAGCACCTCCTCCAGGCAGTCCTCCCAAGACCTTGCTGCAGACCTAGGAGGTCCAGGTGCCCCATGCACACCAGGCTCGTCAGGAGTGTCATAGTTACGAGGGCTCCGGTCTGCCTGCCTCCACGCGAAGCCACGAGCTCCAGAGGCGGTGGCTGAGCCCCGGCAGGGCTGGCACGGAGCAGCGGGAGCGAGCGTGCGGATGAAAAGGCAGGAAACGGCCGCAGACCCGTATCTCGGGCTCGACCCCAGCGGGCCAAGTGGAGGTGGGGAGACTCTGGTTTTTGGACTTGAAGCTCCTGGAAGAACATTCCCTCCCAGCTCACCCAGATGTCTCCTGTGCAACTGGAAAATCCTCGAGCCTGAATAGAGCTGCTTGAGGGAGACCCTGCATCAGCCCCCCAGAGACACGGGCTGTTTCCTGACACGGAGGCGGGACCGCTCAGCAAGCACCCGCCCCGGGGGCGGGGCCACTTCTGGGGGCTGGGGTACAGGAAGGTCTGGGACACTGTGTTCCGGGCTCTGCAGGCACTGCGTGCCCTGGAAACGGGAGGAGGGGGAGCAGGCCGCCGGGGGTGGGGCACCACTGGGGCTGGCTGGGCTCACGGCAAGGCGAGGGCGAGGCCTCACCTGAGCGCTCGGACTTCTTTGGGGAAACTGTAAGGGGAACACGATGAGCCCGCCGTTCCGTCACCCAGAGACCGGCTCACAGAATACGTTAGCTGTGTCGTATACAGCAGGCCGACAGAACCCCCGACCCCTGTCCGTCGGGCAAGACCCCCAGGTCTAGTGGGGGATCAGGGGCAGCCCCGCAAGCTGACCCGCTGGGGTCAAGACCGCAGCCGATCCGAAACGGCCGTTGATGGCCTACCCGGCCGTGTGGCCCGTTCCCTCCTTCTGGTGGACACTCCGCAGCTGTGGGCACATCAGGGACAGTCCGCCTGCGGACACAGGAGGCCCCAGCCTCAGGGGCTCCGGGGACCCAGCGCAGGTGCCAGCGACTTGCGTGAGCTCCTACAGCTGCAGCTGGGGAAGGAGCAGAAGGGGAGGAACCAGGGAGCGTGTGCACATGTGTGTGTGCGTGTGTGTGTGCGCCCCTGTGTGTGTGTGCATCCGCGTGTGCGCACACGTGTGTATATGTGTGTGCATCCATGTGTGCGCACGTGTGTGTATATGTGTGTGCATCCGTGTGTGCATCCGTGTGTGCGCACATGTGTGTATATGTGTGTGCGTCCGTGTGCGTGCACACGTGTGTATATGTGTGTGCGACCGTGTGTGCACACGCGTGTGTATATGTGTGTGCGCGTCCGAGTGCGCGCACACGTGTGTATATGTGTGTGCATCCGTGTGTGCGCACACGTGTGTATATGTGTGTGCGCACACGTGTGTATATGTGTGTGCATCCATGTGTGCGCACACGTGTGTATATGTGTGTGTGTGCGTCCGTGTGTGTGTGCGTGCATGCCATCCGTGTGTGTGTGTGCATGTGTGTGCCTGTGTGTGCGTCCCTCTGTGTGTGTGTGTGAATGTGTCCTTGTGTGTGCGTCCCTCTGTGTGTGTGTGAGTGTGTCCTTGTGTGTGCATCCCTCTGTGTGTGTGTGAGTGTGTCCTTGTGTGTGCGTCCCTCTGTGTGTGTGTGAGTGTGTGCTTGTGTGTGCGTCCCTCTGTGTGTGTGTGTGAGTGTGTGCTTGTGTGTGCGTCCCTCTGTGTGTGTGTGAGTGTGTGCTTGTGTGTGCGTCCCTCTGTGTGCGTATGTGTGTGAGTGTGTGTGATGCTCGTCTACGCTCAGAATGCCTCTGCAACGATGAGCCGACATCTGGCGGGTCGAGCTGCTTCCAGCAAAGGGACGGAGTGGCCGATGGCAGGACAAGGCAATGCCTCTCAAACACCCCTTTCTGTGCCTTTTAAACCTGGGGCCATGTGTCACCAAAACCAAGTTGCAGAGCGGGGACCCAGCGCTGAGCTGCCCTGACCCCAGAGCCGGAGCCTTCTGTCCCTTCTCTTTGGGGGGCATCATCCCTCCAGGAGGGGGGTGTGAGAAGTGGAGAGGGAACTGTCCCCCGAGTCCTTACGGCACTGGTTCTGGGCCCTAAGGCCTGCTGTTAACTCTGGCTTCTTCTTTTGTCCTCAGGGGAAGAAAGGGGAAGTGGGCCCGCCTGGATCCCCTGGACCGCTGGGGCCGCAGGTAACTACCTTCTTTGCCCTCTGGCCCCCAGCAGCCCTGCGCCCTCCCTCCCCAGCAGCCCTGCGCCCTCCAGTCCCCAGCAGCCCCGCGCCCTCAGGTTCCCAGCAGCCCTGCGCCCTCCGGTTCCCGGCAGCCCTGCGCCCTCCAGTCCCCAGCAGCCCCGCGCCCTCCCTCCCCAGCAGCCCTGAGCCCTCCCATCCCTAGCAGCCCTGCGCCCTCTGGTTGAAGAGGCAATCAGGTGGCAGTTCTGAGGCTGGTGACCACGGTTGTGTATGGATGGTCACCTTATCAGAAAGAACACTCAATGGGCCCTGGGTCATCATGTCTCCCCTTGCTCCCCTGGCCTCCCGCTCCTGTGCTCGGAGAATGGCCACTGTCTGCTGCCCCAAGGAATACCCGTGAGTCAGAGGGCAGGCCGTGGCGACACAGTGACCCATCTGCTAGGGAGCAGAGGGACGTGACAGGAAAGCATGGCAAGCAGTGAGACATGGCCAGCGGTGCCCACACAAGGTGTCCAATGATGGACCGCGTGCAGCTGGCCAGACGGGGCGGAGAAGGGGCCTTCCAGGCAGGGGCTCAGCTCTGCAGGGACACAGCCTGTGTGCAGGTGTGGTCAGGCCTGTGTTTGGCTGGCGCTCATGGTGCTGAGCAGGGGTGGCTGGACCATGGATTCAGAATCGGAAGGGCCTGGGCCAAGGGACCAGGACACGCCAAAGGGCAAATTGCTCCAGGAGGCAACAGACCCCAGCTCCGGTTTGTGTCTGACGTCCAACACACTGTGACGTTGGCCAGCTCCCTCCCCCTCTGTGGGCCTCAGTTTACCCATCTGTAAAGTGATGGGGTCGAGGCACCGTTCACACTCTGTGCTGTCTCGCTCCCTGGATGTCCCCCTCTGCCTCCTCGCCCCCCTAATTCCTGCGGTCTCTCCGACTCCACTCTGGTGGGACATCCTCTGGCCCCAAGCTTTGTCCAGCTCCCTGCCCCCACACATATGCAGTCACTTGTGGCCCCTTGGGCACCCCACAGACACCCACCAGATGGGCAGCATCAGGGTCACCATCATGTCACAGATTGGAGGACAAGACTCCCAGATCCAGACAGGCTGGCCCGTGCCACTGACTGCTAAGTGTCCCTCACTCCCCACGTGGCCTTGGCCCCAGCCCGTCTGAAGGCCCCTCACTTGTAAATGCTGCCTCGTGGTGAGCCCCACGTTCATGTGGACCAAGAGCGCCGGGAGCCTGGGCCTGATGTGTTCAGGGGTTCAGATCACCCTTCACCCTCCCTTCACCTCCCACATCGAGGCCCCGCTCCCTGTCTCCTGCGCGGTTTTCTCTGGACCAGCAAATTCATGAGAGGAGCACCGTGAGTGGAGGGAGCACAGTTCTGGAGTCAGACGCCAGGTTCAAGTCCCAGCCTCGCCACTTCGCGACTGGGACATCCTGGGCAGTTTTACCTCCCGCGCTTCAGTCATGTCGGTTGTTAGAAATGCCGATGAAAATAAACGATAGGGCAGTTCTATACTTGAAGAGCAGGGATGTGGCCCAGGGGATAAGACCCCCGAGCATAGGGAGCACCAGGTGGGGACCCTGGCGGCGGTGGCATTGAGCAGGGCACGTGCAGAGTCCTTATTAGGCTCCTCCCTCTGGCTCCGCCGTGCGCCGCAGGAGAGCAGTGGGTTTCGGTGCCCGCCTGTTCCCGGACCTCTCCCTCCGTCAGGCGTCCAGGCTGGCGAAGGTGCCCGGCACGTTGGAAACCAGCTGGCACTGCTCTCTGATGGGCACGGTGCCCTGCTGAGTGGCCTTGCACGCCATCCACACTTGTTTTCTCACCCCTCGTTCGGGCGGATCTGGCTTACCATAAGGACGTGTAAAATCAATCATAATTCATGGTCTTCTAAAGACTCCGCATTTGCTGTGGCATTTTGACATTAATAGTGAAAAATAGAGCGCCTTTTGCATTTGTTTTATTACCTTCCTTTCCAGTAGCAAAGCTTGTGTGTTTCCAATATCGGCCGTACGTGCTGCTCCATCAAATTACTTGAAGCTACATTTTTTTCCCCTACCTACAACATCTTTTTTATTTTTTTGCTACCTCAGAAAAATAGATTTCTTTCTTTCACTTTTAATTTTGAAATCGGTGTCACTCATCGCGTGTTTACTGAATGCCAGGCATGGAGCTGGATGCCATACGTCCAGAAACAAGGCAGGGGTTCGCCAGAAGTAGGGGGCTCTGATGTATTAAGGGGTCTCGGCAGTGCAGGGCCATGCAGCCCGGAGCCTAGAGCGTGTATCGCCCAGCACTGTTGGTGGGCTCACCACCCGATGCCCACTGAGCATTGCTGCGGTGGGCCTCTGGCTGGGTCCCCTGATTCCCTCCTCTCCTCCCCCCAGCGGCCAAGGCTCCTCCTCGTTCACTGACTCACTGAGCTATCTGTGCAATGGGCATGAAGTACCGACTGTGTGCCAGGCTCAGCTCTGTGGATCAGAAGTGGGTGTGACACCCGGCTGGCCACTGTGGGTGCCCGGAGGGGCCACGGGTTAGCGGGGCAGAGAGGCTTGCAGCTAGAGGACAATCCAGGGACCCGAATTCTGGGAGAGAGGGGAGGCCGTCTCTCGGGGGCCCAGAGGGGACTCCTACGCTGATCTGGACAATCAGGCTTGATTCTGTTGTAGAGTTTTCGGCTCTGATGAGAAGAAAGAAGGGAGATAAAGCATGTTTCATTCCTGCCATTGTCAGTCGCTCTCTTTAGCGTTTATATAGAATCGTGACTGTTCTTTATAACCACCTGTGAGCAAAGAAGGCGGATCCCATTTGAAATCCAAGGAAATTGAGCTCAGAGTTTAATTAGCTCTGGGTATAAAGGCATGAGCCAGCCCTGCAGCCTGAGCCAGCGAGGCCCTAGGGCATGAGCATCCGTAGGATGCTTCTGGTGCCTCTTTTTCAAGATGAACAATTTCACCTGCTGGAATGTTTTAGAATAAATACACACATTGCTGACGTCATAGGTGGTGGCTCCTCTCTCCTGGCCGCCGTTTAGGGAAAACGGAAGTCTGTGTCTCACCTGGTCACTGTTTGCAAAGGCAGTGTTGCGTGGTGTGGCAGTCAGGATGGACAGTTGTCCCCTGAACTGAGGGCCAGGAGTGGGGCTGGCCCCTCAGTGGACTGGGTGGGCTTGTCTCTGCACAGACATCTGCCGTGGTAGGGTGTCCTTACTCCTTTGCCCCCGGGGGGGGGGGGGGAGAAAGCATCTTGAGGGCAGGACTCAAAAATTATATCCAACTCCGTAAATCTATACCAGTGGGAACTAGGTGGTTATAGAGAACTACTTGCCATTCCTTTATTAATGGTAATTATTATAACTATCTGCCATTCCTTTATTAATGATAATTAGGTTAATGGGTTATGTTTGCGTCATCATTGTAATTACCGCACACATTAATTAGCTGCTTAATCACCATCGTATTAGAAGGCTCCAGTGTTGTTTCATTAATAATAATTAGGCGGACTGGTTCATTTTATCCGTCGTTACGCCTTAGTCGTTTTCACTGGGAACAGTTAAAACCGTCATTATTGTGTTGTTCACATTTAAGTCTGTTGGCGGACTTGTCACTCTCGGGAATAATGAGATTAACTGGTCATTTGTGTATTTTTGTTAATGATAAAAGGAGAAGAGAGTGAAGCGGTTGCCGGGAAGGTGTGCCGGGCTAGTTCACGTCCCCTCGGTTGTGCACACGACAGTGACTTGGGGGAGTGGGGGTGGGGGCTTGCAGCCTTTCCATTACAGCTGTGGAAACTGAGGCACTGAGGGAAAGGGGGTTGCCTTAGTCCACCGAGGGCGTGCGAGGCCACCTAGCATTTTGCCAAGGCCATCCTAGACCAAACCCCAATTTCTAATCTCCTTATACCATCATCACTACCATTAATAAAGGTATTTGTTAGTAGTCAAAAAGTTTCCGTTTAAAATAACCTAATTTATAGTCTTTAATTCGAATGCTAAAATGGCAGACAGGAGGAGCAGCGCCTGGATGGCACAGTTGGTTGAGCGTCCAACTCTTGAGTTCAGCTCAGGTCATGCTCTCATGGTTTGTAGGTCCGAGCCCTACATTGGGCTCTGCACTGAGCCTGGAGTTTGCTTGGGATTCTCTCTCTCTCTCTCTCTCTCTCTCCATCTCTCTGCTCCTCCTCTGCTAGTGTGCGCTCTCTCTTCTCTCAAAATAAGTAAACATTTTTTAAAAGTTTTTTTAATATTTGTTTTTGAGAGAGACCGAGGGAGAGCAGGGGAGGGGCAGAAAGAGAGGGAGACACAGAATCTGAAGCAGGTTCCAGGCTCCGAGCTGTCAGCACAGAGCCTGACTTGGGGCTCGAACTCAGGAACCCTGAGATCATAACCTGACCGAAGTCAGATGTTCAACCGACTGAGCTCCCCCACCGTGCCCCAATAAACATTAAAAAAGAAAAAAAATAGGAAATTCTGTCCTTGGTCAGAAACCCTGTGGGGGTCAAAGACCCCTCCTTGGCCCTCGGCCCCTCCCCCGAGCCCCGGCCCTGCCCATGCCCCGCCCACGCCCCTCCCCGGCCCATCTACTTCAGTGTCTCCTGCTTCTTCCTTGTATGGGATCCCTGCTTCTTTCGTTGTGCTTTTGGTGTTTTCATAGTTCCGGTGAACATGGAGTTAGTTTAGATGCGCGATTCCCCGACAGGGCGGCTCTTCAGGGCTACTGGGAGAGGGTTTCCAAAGTCAGTGTCCCCTTGGGCTTGGCCCAGGTCTGTCTGAGTCCAAAGGAGTTTATGACACACTTTCCGGGTGATTCTGCAACAGCCGGCCTGTCGAGGATCCTCTGGAGATGATGGCTGTGCGGCTTCAGGTGGGGCGCTTACCCTCTCTGGGCCTCAGTTTTCATTATTGTCAGATAAGGAGGCTTAATTTCCAGTAGATGAATCACCAACAATCCACTTACTGCAACGCGCCGGTGGGGTGACAGTGTCCTGAAGGGTGTTTGCAAGACGCAAAGGAGGAAGGGGAAACAGGGTCAGAGGAATGAGCTAGTTAGGAGGCCAGCTTCTGGATCCTTCTGAAACGTTTGGCAGAGCATGAGGCGCTCCAGGGGCCATCACTGTCCCTAGAGCGTAAGGAGGGAGGAAGACTAACGTGTCCAGATTTCCAGCAGAGGCAGTGCTGCGCGGTTAGGGGGCGCAGGGGAGCGTGTGCTGGTGGTGAGGGTCACGCTGAAGTCGGGTCCCCTGGACGTGCCTTCCGGAGGGTGGTCCTGGGATTGCCACACGCAGAGCTCTCGCTTGGCCAAGAGGCGAGCAGGGCTGAGCTGGCACAGCTGGGTGGTGGTCTGATGGCAGTAGGGGTGAGGCCACGAGCCTTCCCGGTGCTCTTGCCCAGCCCTCATCCTGCAGGGAGGACCCTGCCCAGGCCACCACCCGCTCTGCTGGGCCCTGCAGTGTGTCCGCTCCAAGCACACATCTCCCAACAAAAGGAGGTGCCACCCGCAAAGACGCACCAGGACTGAGCAGCTACAGGGGCAGCTAGGTGCAGATGCGCCAAAAATTCGGTTTCTGTGCCTGTTGCTGACTCACATGTGCTCCCAGTGGCAGGAAAGGGAACAGTCCACAGGAGCAGCAGCCTTTGCTATTTGTTAGTATTTATCGCCCTCTAGTGGGAACATGGTGTCATTCTCCCTGGATGCACTGCCCCCTCTCCTGAGTGCCCTTTAAATTCAGTAGACTTCTTCAAACATTTATTAAGTACCTGCTGTATACCACGCCCTGAGGTTGTCTCTGTGAGATGCGGAGGGAACAAGAGGGGCCTCTGACTCAGAGGGCATGTGGGTCCGATGGACATGGTTACGCTGGCCTTGAGCATGGAGGAGAGAGCAATTAATTCCCCTTGGGAACTGGAGACTATTCCAGAATGGGGGAGCTCAAGAGAGGGGCAGGGAGGAAGCGCATATCTGGAGGGAGCCCTGAGCACACAAAGCCAGAGCTGGTCTCTGAGGAGCTGTGCAGGACCCCGTGGGTGGCGACGGAGGTCAGTGTGGAGAGAGGGACCTGGAAGGGCTTACAGTGCAGCTGCTGAGACAAGAGCGCCATTCAGTGGACAGTTGTGCCCAGAGGGTCGTGCATGCCTGGTGCTTCTCTCCTCCCCACCCACGCCCTTGGGCAGCCCTGGAAGGGCAGGCTGGAGCTCAGGACTCTGGTTCTGTTCGGCTGTGGAGCAGTTCCGTGCGTCTGCTCCTGGCCACAGGTGTCCCAAATATAAGCGAAGGAAAAATGACTGAAGCTGGTGAGCGGCCGTCCAGACTGGTCACAGAACTGTCGGGAGAGCTTTCGTGGGTGCCCAGTGGTGGCCCCACCCCAGACCCACCGAAGCAGGGAGGTCTGGGATGGGGGACCCCTGTCACTCACCCGTGGTGATTCCATGCTGACTAATGCCCGGGGCCACTGTCCTTCAAGATCTTCGTTAATGGCTTAACCCACTGAGTGAGTAGGCAGAAGCGTGCAAGTGCACACGTGTGTCTATTTTAAATGCTCAAGTATTTTGAATAGAATAGATAATATAATAGTCATAGACCCATCCCCCAAAATATGACAGATGTCAGCATTTTGCAAGTTTTACTTCGGACCTTTTCTTTACTGCTTTTTGTTTGAAAAATAAAGCGTCACGAAGAAAGCTGAAGCCTCGCCTGATCCCTGTGTCCCCCTTCCCTCCTCCCCCCTAAGGATATTGTCACCAGGAGGCTGCTCCATGCAAGAGTGTCACCGCACCCTGCTTTTTCTTTCCAGGGCCCCCCAGGACCTCCCGGCATCCCAGGCAGCCCTGGACCCGGAGGCCCCCCGGTAAGACGGCGTTGATTTTCCCCTCCAGGGGCATTTAGGTGCAGAGTTCCTGGCCCTTGAGAACCAGGACCCTCTTTATGTGTGGCCGTCTGTCTGTCCTCCACCCAAGAGGAGAGCAAAGGCGTGGACAAGGAGGGCCCCTCCTTGGCTGCCCCCAGCCTTGGGCTTTCAGACCCTGGGCTTAGACTGGAAACACCTCTTGAGCTCTTGGGGCGCATTGTTTGGCTGCTTCCAGAGACACACACGTCCAAGGAGGCATCTTAGTCTGGGGGTGCCCATTCAAGTGCCTTTTACTGGTTTGTGATTTGGTGCTGAGGCAGCCCGAGGGCTGGGGTAGACACGGGCCAGCGTGCCCCCCCCACTTCCTGTGCCCCCTGTAGGCAGAGGCTGGGGGTAGGGCCGGAGACCACAGGCCTGCTGGGCCGCACAGTCCCCAGCAGGAGGCCTTCCCACGGGAAGGAGCCAATATGGTGGCCTCTGACTGCAGGCCCGATGCGGGGTGACAGTTCTGGGTCTCACAGCGGTTCGCACTAAGGATGGTCCAATGCCCTGAGGTACATACCCCCCGTGTAGCCTCATCAGAGCCAGACGCCTGGCACTGGACCAGGAGAAGCATCAGGAAAGGGTCTGACACTCTGGAGGCCAGACTAACCGTGGCCATGTGGTTCTCCTCTCAGGGCTTACCTGGAGAGATCGGCTTCCCAGGGAAACCCGGGCACCCGGGGCCGGCGGTGAGTTTCCCCGGGGCCTCCCCACCCCCACACCTCCCTGTCTTCCTTCGGTCTGTGGTGGGGATGGCTGGGCCCCACCAGGTCTGCTGGCCAGTCTGTGCCCTTTCCTCCCCTGGCCCCTTCCTACTGTGGTGCCTTCCATAAATTCAGTCTCCTGGGATTGGGGCCCCAGGGACCCCCCCCGCCAGGGTACAGATTGGGGCGCCCACTCCCCAGGCTACCACCTTTCTTCTCACTGGGAGGCACCTGGAGGCTGTTGAAAGTATGACTTCTTGTCCCTAAGGGATGCTGGGGAGGGGGGAGGGGGGCACATAAGTAAAGGAGGTGGCTGAATGCTTCCTGTCCGCGTCCTGACTGCCCATCCTCACCCCCAAACTCAGAAGATCCTGGGGATCTGGGGGCTCCCTCCTGTCTTCTAGGCCCTGAGGGTGGGGTTCAGAAACCTCCAATGGGTGTGCTGGGCGTGTCTCCTGGTTCTGGCCCTGGGCTCCTCAGCGCCCAATGGTGGGTGTGGTCTGTGAGCCTGGGACACCTTGTGACAGCATGTCATCCTCACAGACCCTTAGGGGGCCCTCAGGGAGGCCTCAATTTGTTTCCTCTTTTGGGGGCCTGTGGGTGGGGAAGCCAGCGAAACCCACAGCCCTGGGGCAGGGGGAGGGGGGACTCAGACAGCAGAGCAAAGTGCTGGGGATTCTCAGCGCTGTCAGTCCCTGAGGGCGTGGGCCGTCCGTGCAGGGGGTGACGCGCACGCACAGGCGACTGACCCGCACCTAGGACACCTGTCCCACTATAGTGCACCAACAGGCATTCACGGCACAGCTACCTGCAGCGTCACCAATACACGTTTTCTGTGACGCTGTCACCTGAAAGCTCAAACACATTAAGCATCACACCTGATCTAATGGGCTCATCGAAAAGTACGTGTGTTGGTGTGAACGTTCAGGGGAGGGCAGGGAGGCGTGGCCACAGGGAAGAGTATCTGAAGGCATTCACGGTGTAGACGAGGAGGTGACGGCCACTGACGGTTTGGAGCACTGCGTCGGGAGTCAGTGTTCCTCAGTGAGCTCTGAGCTCCACTGAGCCTGGTGAGCTCCCCTCCTGCCCTTCGAGGGGCCTCGACCCCCATGACCCCTGCTCTGGGTCGGGGGTTGCCCTCCCCATAGGCCGCCAGCTGAGGCAGGAGATGCAAAAGGAAATGGGGAATCTGAAGTTGAGTGTCAGAGGACCTCTTGGCGGAAAAAGGACCAGGTTTCCTAAAATAGTAATCAGTTTTGAGTAGCACTTCCAGCTGCCAAAGTAACAACGTGTACAATGTCATCCTGAGGGGAAGGGCCTTCCCTCCCACCGTGGCTTGGAGGAAAATCAGAGGAGCAAACAACTCTAGAGGATCGGAACCCAGAGCCAGGCAGCCGGGGTTAAACCCTGCGCATCTCCATCACCAGGGCGGGGCCTGGAGGCCACCCCTCAGCCTTCCGGAGCCTTTGTCCCCTGGCCTGTCACACCACCTGTCCTGGATGGAACGGGCTGGGGGCAGAGGAGGCGGCCTGTAGGGAAGAGAGGACAGGGACCCCCTCAGTGTCGACCTTAGAAAGAAACGGCAGACTTGATGAAGGCCAAGCCAGCGGACTGGGAAGGGAGGGAACGTGGGCGGAGATCTCCCAGAGAGAGGGAAGCAGGCCGCGGGGTGTGAGGGACCCTCGGCTGGCTCAGCTCACCCTCTGGGTCTGGCCGCCTCTCGTCCGCCACGCGTGTCCAGAGTGGCCGGACACCGGACACGGGCCGGAGGGTGAGGGTCGTCTCCCTCATAAAGGCATGTGTAGGACAGCCTGGTCCCATGGAGATGGCGGAACGCCAGCAAGACCGCGCCCCTGTGGAGGTGGGGGCCCCCAGCTGCTGGCCAGAAACTGTGCTGTGCAATCCCCCCTAAACCTGCCTCTCATTCTGCTCTGCTTTCTCCCTCTTGACCAGGGCCCCCCTGGAAAGGACGGGCAGAATGGAGCACCAGGCCTGCCGGGACCCAAGGTTGGTGTGCACGCGGGCGGCCGGAGTTTGAGACCCAAAATGCAGGAGGACAGGAATGTTGCATTGTTGGTAAATTCTAAAATACGCCGATGGCCTGGGCCCTGGACCGGGAGTCAGGGACGCTGGGATTCACCAGGTCAGACGGGGGCAAGCCCTTCATTCTGCTTAGGTAACTGGGGAAGGATGCGGAAGCCTCGGGCTTTACCACAAACGTGTTAGAAACACGTCTCTGTTGGCAGGGAAGTTCAAGGTTCAGACACTCATAACATAAGAGACTTTAATTTTAAAAATATTCTGGCACGGCTCATTATAGTAAGATCGTTAAGAAAAGGGTCAGAGGTTAAGTATCATAGGGTTGGGAAGCAGATTCCCATTTGACACGCTGCAAGTGAGTAGTTAGCAGAGCACGCCATGAATATTTTCACCAGCGCACTCGATTCCTGCCCACCACACACGTAGGCGCGGCCCGTATGCCGTCCCTGAAACGCGGCTTTTCAGTATTACGGGCGCATCCCTCACCCTCTTCAATAAGTAACTTAAAAACCCCACTTTTTCGTGACCAAATATAGAAAGAGGATGCATTCGACTTCACTTGCTTGGTATTTCATGCAAGTATCCTCCGTCTTTCTTCCTTGTCTTTCGCGACCCAGGAAAGGGCCAGCCGATGGTCTCGGAGTCGCGAAATCCCTCACGTGGCATCTTCTGTGCCCCGAGTCTCTCAGTGAGAAAGAGCACATCTTCTACTCAGTTATGTTTTTGTAAACATGAGACCAAAGCAGAGCCCTGGGCTGTGGGATCTGAGCCGTGATACGGCCGCCACCTTGGAGCGGGTGGTTCTCTTCCTTAACCAGCTGGCGACTGGCGCTCGCCGTGTCCCCGGGCCTGACCCCTCCTGCCAACCTCTGTCTCTTCCAGGGCCAGCCAGGAGACAGAGGGGAAGACGGTCCGCCTGGAAAACCCGGCCTCAGGGTATGGACCCCATCTCCTCCCCGCCAGTGGGTTCTCCTGAGTGGCGTGTTTGGGGTTCCGTGTGAGCCAAAGCTGACGGTGTGAGCGGTCTGGCCGCTGGGGTCTGGCGGCCCCCAGGGCTGGGGCCCCACAGGGACAGACACACGCGGCGGGAGTGGCCACACCACACCTAGGACAGAGGGAGCGGGGCCAGGGGTGGGGGATTATTAGGGAATCCTGTGGCCTTAGGAAGAACTCCTCGCTGTCCAGTGCACCAGACAGTGAGGAGCAGGAGGGACTCTGTCTGTCTGTCTGTCTCCCTCCTCCCCTCCCCCGGGCTCTGGGATCCCTCCAGGGCTCCCTAACCCCCAGCCTCTACTCCTGGCTGATGTAGTCTGTGGGGTTCAGGCCCCTCCCCCCATACGCCCAGCGTACTGGGGTCTGTGGGGCAGGCAGAAGCCTCTCCCCGTGTGTTTGGACAGGGTACCTCCTGTGGGAATGGGGACCCCAGGTGCCAGGTTTGGATGGCTGGCCCTCAGAGCCCCACCTCGTGGGCCATGATGTCTCTTTTTGTCTCTAGGTCTGGGGGGCTCAACATCTCAGATTTGGCCTGGGCTCTGAATGCAGTGAGCACAGACTGTGTGGGTGTGTGTGTGAGATATGTGTCTGTGGGGTGCGGGGGTGCACGTGCAGCTGCTTTGGCTCTAGGGGCATCTGTAGAGAGAGGAGGTGCCCCAGTGCTGCCCCTCTCCCTCCCCCCACAGTGCCCTGCGCCTCCCTGTGTTATGAGCATGTCAGGAGTGGCCACTGGGACTGGGTCTTTGTCCCCTTCGCTCTCCTGTTCAGCCGGGGTCAGGCGCCTGGCAGGGCCTTGGTGAGGGTTTTCCGTGGGGAGGATGCTGTCGGCTCAGCCCAGCCAGAGCGCAGGAGGGGTCTGGACTCACCAGCCAGCATCTGGAGGGCAGGACTCGGATCACCCTGCTGGCCGGGGACGGCGCACACACGGGCCCCCAGTGTGGCTTTGCTTCATCATTAAGTGATGGTTCTCTAGAAGAGCAAAAGAAAACAGAGCAGAAAAAGCACAGATTAGGACGCACCCGGCCACGTGAAGCACACCCAGGTCGACTCGGATGTGGACGGAACTTCCCGAGGTCCACCAGGACGCTTCCTGTTGTCTAGACGCCAGACTCCAAGGACTCCACCCTCGTGTCCCCGTGACGTGCACTGAGCTGCCCTGATACCACTCCCAAGACGGCAGACCTTCGTATTTTAAGAGACATTTGCGTTTATGATGGTCCCCGAGTCCCCGAACCGTCCTGAGTCGTCTGCTGCACTGTGCCGCGCACGCCCCGCGGTGGCCGTGTGGGGTGACTGTCACTCTCAAAACCACCTTTCAGCGTTTGGCTGAAGTTCTGCCCTTTTCCAGAAAGGGTTTGACATGCTTGCTGGCTCGCTGCCTGGACCTGGCAGACTGTGTGCCGTGAACCAGGCTTCAGAGTCGTGTTTTCCCAGGGTGGTAAATGGGCACGTCCCCCTGGTCTGGCACACGTGAACTCCCGCACTCTGTCCCGTGGGCTTCGGACGGGGACTGTCCCTGCGTGCACAGGTCTGCAGGAGGCTACCAGTTACATCCCGGGGAGTGCTGGGTGCGCTCAGAGAGGCGCCCTCGGGGATCCCTGTGGTCTTTCCATCTGCAATTTAGATTTCTGGCGGTCACTAACGGCTGGAAGATTGCATCAGAGAGGCTGCTGCGCCAGCGCACATGACGGTTTTGCGCGATTTCTAGCACAAAGTGTCTCAGACGTTTCTCTGGGAAGTAAAAAACCATGACTGTTTGCAGTTTGGGTACTTGCTACAACCTCGTTTGTAGCCTCAGAGAGGATCTGGCCTGCGGTCTCATCGACTTTGTTTTGACAAAATGCCAACTGAAGACCAAAGTCTTCCGAGGAGACTGCGGGTGAGTCGCGGGCAGCAGGCTCGTGCGTCCGTCAGGGGACGGAGGTGGCTTGCAGGGTTCGCAGGTGCATCCACCTTTCGGGCTCACGTCAGGAACTCAACATGCCACCTGGTCATCCGCCCGCTGGGCCTTTGACCTAGAGCTCAGGGCATGGATTCAGGAAGGACTTCCGAAGCCCTTCCAGATGCCCCGTCACCAAGCCCAGACCCTCAGTGCCTCTCTCAGCATGTGAGAAGCATTTTCCACGGCAAGGCTGTTCCCATCCTGGTAGACTCAAAGTGGACCTTTGAGTGGCAGGTGTCTGCACAACCCTGGGCACAGCAGCTCTCACTAACCACGCCTGCAAACCCCGGAACTGGGGGACGGGCGTATAAAGAGCTTCTCTGTGCCGACTCCACTGCCGGATCCCCTGCTGGCACCAGACCTTCCGCGTCTGATGTGGGCTGAGTCGTTAAACGCTGAACGATGCTTTGGGTTACTTTTTTATTTCTGTCTTACGCTCATCTCTGAGACGAGGTGACGGTGGAGGTCTTGCCTTCCAGCTGAGTCCGGCATAGCTGCAGGGAAAATCATCATGCACCTGCAAACCCACTCATTCATTCATTCATTCATGTGTCCGTTCACTTACCAGAAAGCCACGTCTTCTTCTGGAAATCTACACCAAAGCGTAACGGGTGTCAGCGATTGTCCAGAGTGCTTCTCGAGACACATTGTTGGTTAGAAATTACAGTCCCTCCCCACCAGCACGCACACACAGAGATTCGAGTTGGTGACTTGTGGGGAAACACAGCAGCCAGATACGTTGGGATCAGGCAAAGATCCCGTCTGGACCAGTGGCTTCTACTTCAACCCGACCACAAAACGCTAATCAGGAAGCTAGTGGCTGAGGAGAAGACGCCATCCCTTCTGCCGGAACCAGCGTGAAACTGTTTGGGGGATTGCTTTCCGCTTTACCAGAATTTCACCCAAGACTGGGCTTTATTGGAACCCAGCATTGGAGCAGGAAGAGAGAGCTCTTACCCGCCTCCAGCCCCGTGGCGGCCTGTCTGCACGGGACAGCGGTCCGCGTGGACGTATTCATCAGTGGCTTCTCCTTCATCACTGGACCCCGCGTGGGGCCTGCGCTCCCCTAAAGTTAGCACAGCTCAGAGCGGGATGGACCCACGAGTCACTGATATTTGGGCCCCTCGTTGTTCCAAATTGTAGGCTTTTAGATTCAGGATGAATGGATTCGCCCGTGTAAAGTGTCAGGATGATTCTAGATTCTAGCAGGGATTTCTCTCTGGGGGAAGTGAAAGACCACATGAGGGAGTGTGAAGGCCTCCCTCCGGACATGCCAGCTGCGTGGTCCCTGCAGCCCGTGCTGCTGCGCTGAGTGTGGGGGGTAACCCTACTGTGCGCGTGCCTGAGACTCCAGAGCTGTGGCTGGAGGGGCTGTGAATGTGTGGGGCCAACTGGGGAATGGCCACTGTCTGCAAATGTGAGTGGGACATAACGGGGTGTCTGTTCTTCTGTCTCCAGGGCGAAGTTGGAGAGCAGGGGCTGGCAGGCCGACCTGGAGACAAGGTCTGTTCCTTCCTTCCTTCCTTCCTCTTTTCTTTTCTTTTCTTTTCTTTTCTTTTCTCTTCTTTCTTCCCTTCTTTCTCTCTTTCTGTTTTTATTTTCTCTCATTCATTCATTCCATTCTTCTTTCAAAACGCTCTCTGACTATGATGCCCTAGGCCTGTATCAGCTCCCCCTGGGGGCTCACTACCTTCATCTGATGCATTCACTTACTCACTCAATGATTATCAGCATGTCCTATGCATCCAGCTCTGTGTCAGGGTCACAGCCATCACCCAACAGCAGTGACCAGGTGCAGTGAGTGGTGACATGCAGGTATGGTGGGAGGGCAGGCAGGAGTCCCCTCACTCACACTCGGGGGACGCCAGGAAAGATGAGGAGGGGGTGTCACTGTGACAGAGTCCTCAAGGACAAGGAGGAGGAGGCAGCGTCCAGACAGGTGAAATGGGTTCCCAGCGACGAAGGAGGCCGGAGTGAGAAGGAGCTTGGAGACACCCCAGAAGCAGTCTCTCTAGAACGACTTCGCATTCCATGTCGTCCCCCACTGAGCCACGGATCTCTGGGGACTTAGGGCAGCAGGGGGAGAGAACCATCTCATGCGTGGCCTGGCGCGCAGGGGAGCCTCCTCAAGGAGCGCAGTGGACAGAGGCGCCATGTTGTTTCCACAGGGAGAGGCGGGGGTCCCGGGTGCTCCAGGATTCCCGGGCCTCAGGGGTCAGAAGGGAGAGCAGGTAAGTGGCGGGACCTCCCCTCCCCCCTCTGGAGTTCAGTCCCTGGAGCGGTGGGTGGCCTTGGCTGGGGGCTGGGGGTCCTTCCCCAGGCTTATGGAAGAGGAAAGGTAGGGGACCAGGCTGCTCTGGTGTGTCGCCTGCAGCAGAGGGACAGGGACTGAGAGGTCTGTCTGCAGAGGGTGGACCATCTTCGGACAGAACTGCTGGGAACGGGGCGGGGCATCCGGTCAGGCACCTCCCCCCAGTGACAGCAAGCTGGCCCCAGCTGGGCTTCACATTGGCGTTTGCCGACAAGGCGAGAGCGGGTCCAGAGGAAAAGGGGTTTTGTCTAAGGTCCACTTGTTCTTATGGGGAAGAGGCAGGTGTTGAGTTCTGGTGTTTTCTAATTTCGTCTTCTGCTGCAGGGTGAGAAAGGCGAGCTGGGCCTCCCAGGCCTGAAAGGGGACCCAGGTGAAAAGGTAGGCGCCGCTCCTGGCCCCCTGGTCCTCAGTGGCCCGAGTCACCCAGCCTTCCTTCCGAGCGCAGTGTGGCGCCTGCCCTGTGGTGGATGGCCTGGGTCGTGATCCTGTTCTATCCACTGGGGGTTCTGAGTGCCCTGTCCGCCCTCTCTGTGCCTGGCATGCTGGCAGGGACGGGGCTCCGCTGATGCTTCCTCTGAGGGCTGCTGGGGAGCAGGACCCTGTCCCGTGTGTTATGTGTGGAGCCGCAGACTCGATCAGGACACCCTGACGGGGCCATGTTACCAACAGCACCCCCACTGCATAGATGAGGAAACTGAGGCACTGCAAAGTGGCCACATTGCTTTCCCAGGGGTACGTGAACGGAGCGTGCTGCCGTCAAGCGCTGAGCCCCGCTGCCAGGCAGATCGGGGTCCGGGGTCCTGCCTCCTGTCAGCGGAGCCTCTGGCCGTTCTGGCCCACAGGCCCACAGGCGCTCAGGCGCCTGACAGCAATGCCTACTGGGGCGTGCATCTCCCCCTCCCCCCCCCCATGTCCCCTCCTGCTCCCTGTCCTTTGTTCCCCTGTCCTTCTTTGGCTCCCGGGGGCGCCTCCCACCTGCTTCCCTCCTGGGCTGAAGGCTGAGAGCTTTACCCCAAACAGACCTGCTGTCTCGAAGCTGGAAGGGCCTCGCGCCCTCGGTTTTCCCAGAATTGCAGTTTTCATTTGCGAAACTCATTTCCAGGACGCAAAGGACTCGGCGAGACCTTAAAGCTCCTTTTATTGCTTTGGCAGAACGGCTGGGCCCGTGGCAGAATCACATTCATGCTTCCAGGAAATCTGGCCTTTCTTTTTTCTCCAGAGGAATATGCAATAATTGACACTGTGGTCAAAAATCCAAAATAAGACACTGAAG
Organism: Helogale parvula; assembly: GCA_004023845.1. Classification (NCBI taxonomy): domain Eukaryota; kingdom Metazoa; phylum Chordata; class Mammalia; order Carnivora; family Herpestidae; genus Helogale; species Helogale parvula. Next base: position 85,715 of record PJEM01004996.1, on the reverse strand, counting down.
TGACACTGTCCCCATCTGACTGTCTTGCACAGACAGCGAAGGCCATGCTACTTGGATTCTGAGTTTAAAATCCGAGTATGCTGGCTGTGACTGAGCAGGTGCATGAGTGTTATGTGTCAGTACCCTCGTCTATGGGTTGAGGTTCCAGGGTGTCTGCATTCTGGGCATTTATATGGAGATTTAATGAGTTGAGGGGCGCCTGGGTGGCTCAGTCGGTTGAGCATCTGACTTCAGCTCAGGTCATGATCTCATGGCTTGTGGGTTTGAGCCCCATGTCAGGCTCTGTGCTGACAGCTCAGAGCCTGGAGCCTGCTTCAGATTCTGTGTCTCCCTCTCTTCCCCTCCCCAGCTTGCACTCTGTCTGTCTGTCTGACTGTCTCTCTCTCTCTTAAAAAATAAACATGGGGCGCCTGGGTGGCTCAGTCGGGTTGAGCATCTGACTTGAGCTCAGGTCATGATCTCACTGTTCACGAGTTCGAGCCCTGCGTCGGGCTCTGTGCTGGAGAGCCTGGAGTCTGCTTTGGATTCTGTGTCTCCCTCTCTCTCTGCCCCTCTCCTGCTCGCGCTCTCTCGCTCACTCTCTCCCTCTCTCAAAAATAAACCAACATTTAAAAAAATTGTTTAAATAAATAAACATTAAAAAATTAATGAGTTATTAAAACATATATAAGCGTAACTTTGCACCAGGAATTAAATACTGTATAACCATGGAAATAAGACAGAAACGTATGTGGCTATTTCTACCGTATTAGTGTTGTTTGCTGGGTGGCCTTGTCCCTGTCCAAGCCAGCTGTGTCCGTTCCTTTGTTTGCTAACCAGCATGGACAGCTCGCAACAGTGCTAACCCTGGGCCACTGGGAACACGTGTGGGCACAGATATCCATGACCAGCCTCCTGTGGCACACGTGGAGTGACAGGCTGGGGGACGGTCTGCTCCGTGGAGGCCCTGCTGCACGGCGCTGCCCAGTGCCCCTCTCTCTTCCCTCAGGCCCTGCGGAAGATGGTCTCAGTCAGCGCCCGTATGATGGCATGAGTTGAATGCACAATTACCAGTATACTGTGCAAATAAATAAGCCCAAAGCAGGAAAATAATGTATAAAATGGTAAATGGAGGTTTAAAGCTCAGGAGGCAGAACTCCCAGACCTGTGCTCTTTCCAGGAATGTACACTCGTCCCCTCAGGCCCCTGCAGAGGGCCCATCCCCTCCACGCAGGCCGGGACAGGGCCCGTGGAGTCTGAAGGCTGTAAGGGAGCAGGTGTCTTGTGCCCAGGGGCACAGAGTGGAGGTGTTTGCTGTCTCTTGGGGTGTCACAGACAATGGGTCACTCTGTCTCCACATTCACAGGGGAGTAGTGTAGAGTGATAGGAGTGATTGTCAGCTGCCAGCGTGGCATAGATCATTCTCAAAATATGAGGTTTCCCTATGTCTGAAATGGTCTGTAATTTGGAGTCCGTCTGTCTATCTGTCTTTGAAGGTAGATACGGGGTGTGATTCTGTTGCCTGGGGAACGGGTCCCAGGATAAGCACAGCTGGCGGGCGGATGAGTGGTCATTTCTTTTCTATTTTGTTCTATCCAGGGTGAAGCTGGTCCAGCAGGCCCCCCTGGATTACCTGGAATGGTAGGTCCCATCGCTTCTCATCCTCTCCTTCTCTGAATCCCTCAGACAGTCCCCTCCCCACTTACCGCTTATAGACATCTTTTTTTTTTTAATTTTTTTCTTAATGTTTTATTTATTTTTGAGAGAGAGAGAAAGAGAAACAGCGTGAGCAGGGGAGGGTCAGAGAGAGAGAGGGAGAAACAGAATCTGAAGCAGGCTCCAGGCTCTGAGCTAGCTGTCAGCACAGAGCCCAACGTGGGGCTCGAACCCACGAACCGTGAGATCATGACCTGAGTTGAAGCGAGATGCTCAACTGACTGAGCCACCCAGGCACCCCTATAGACATCTTTTTAATAGAGATTGCCCATTCCGATGTCTTGTGATCCGGAAATGCGTCAGCTTCTCTAAGAGCCACCTGGTGCTTATTGATTTATTTTATGCAGCAAGACCAGTTACCATGTAGCAGAACACTAGCTAGATACTGTTACACACTAGATACTGTTACATCTAAGATACCATTCCATACTAGATACTGTTACATGCGGGAAGCTGAGGTCCAGAGACAAGAGGCAGGGGGAGACTTGGTCCGGAGTAAGACTGCAGATGGACCTATCACCATGACTCATGCCTCCACCCTGCAGGCATAAGCGCAGGCATTGGGATTGGTGTTGAGTAAGAGCCTGGGCTTTGGAGCCAGAAAATACTGGGCTTGAGTTCCCGAGTCCCCGTTCTACCATCTACCAGCCCTGGTTTTAGGTATATTATTTAATTTCAAAGACCTCACCTTCTCATCTGTTAAGAAAAACTATTATACTCAGCTGTAGTACATTTCTAGTGAAAATTAACTGAACTCATACAGGGTATGTCGTATAGTGTCTGGTATATAATAAACACTCAATAAAAAGCAACTGCTATAGTAACATGGGAGCATATTTGGGGTGTTTTTGATTTTTCCTCTGAAGGTTTCTTCTCAGCCTCAGTAGACTGTGCTTTGATCAGTTGGTTTGGGGGAAGTTGAACATGGCTTTAGTGCCCAAAGTAGGGAACTGTCCAAGTCTGGAGGCCCGTAGGTGAGAGCCTGAACACCCGGAAGTCCCATCTGCAGGGTGACAAGCATCCTCTGTGTTCTTTGTGTCTGTTAAGTCATTGCTCCTCTCACACGCATGCCTGTCACAATGAGATGCAGCCATTCCATGAGGACGCTGGAAGAACCCCAGAATCACATGTGGAGTCACAACTGGTCATCTAAGACTTGTGTGTGATACTGGAAACATCTGACGTTGGGAAACGTACAGGGAAATGAGCACTATTGTTTAGTGTAGTGGCAAACTGGTAACACTTACTTGAGAAGTTACTCAGTATTAACGTGTCGTAAAGTGTGTACTTGTTAGCTTAGAAATTTCCTTTCCAGAGATGTATTCGCACTGTGTGTATTTGGTCTTTTTCTTTATTTTTCATACATTTATTTATTATTGAGAGACAGAGCATGAGCAGGGGAGGGACAGAGAGAGAAGGAGACACAATCTTAAGCAGGCTCCAGGCTCTGAGCTGTCAGCACAGAGTCCGACATGGGGCTCGAACCCACGAACTGTGAGATCATGACCTGAGCCGAAGCCGGACGCTCAACTGACTGAGCCACCCGGGCGCCCCTCACTGTGTGTTTTTGAAAAAGCGTGTGCAGGGATGTACATTGCGGTTTTGCTTATAATGAAGTATCCTAGGCAACCTACGTAACATCAACCTGGAATGAAGTAAACCATAAACATCCAAATCCTGGAATTCTATTTTATAAAAACCCACACACATGCGTGTGCACTCACACATGCATACACACAGTGTCTGTGGCCTTGACAAGATGCTGGTACGTAAGGAAGATGCAGTGGGGACACGAGCAGGGGCTCACGGGCCATCCAGGTGAGGCCACGCCTCGCGGCACACTTAGCTGTGGGAGTTTCCTGACGCAGTTTACCTCTCTGCCTCCAATTTTCGTAGCCATACTGCAGGGAAAACAGACACTTGATCCCTTCATTAGTGTAAAGAAATGTGGGTTATACATATAAACAAGGACCGATAGCCATGTATTTGCTGGTGACATTTGTAGAATTCTTGTGCAAAGTCATGTATTTTGTACACTCGTAATTTTGTAGAAATACATAGAAGTTGCTACACTGGAAAACGGTCATTTCTTGTGGAGAAGAGACTGGTTTTGGGAACATGGAGGTCAAGGTTAGGAAGCTGGTTTTTATCCTATTTTGACTTCATTGTGTTTTGGACTAGAATCTGTGATGTCAGTTTGCCCACTCACTTATTTTTCTGGGCACCTGCTGTGAGCCAAGCACCGGTCACGTTTAGACCCCACAGAACTTCAGCCTGGTTGGCGAGACAGACTCTAGTCCCCTGGTGGCCCCAAAACATGTTTATGACGAAGTATAGGAAATGCCAGCAAGGGAAAGAACAGGGTGCAGGTAGGGAGAATAACCAGGGGCCCTAATTTATATCTGGTGGAGGGGAAAGCGGGTCTTGGAAGATGAAATGTTGAAAACATGCCCGAAGGATGGGCCGTGGTGAACTGGATAAAGGAGGATGGGGGCATGGCCCTGAAGGACAGCAGGTGCAAAGGCCCTGTGGCCGGAGGAGCCATGGCACGTGTGAAGCGGCTCTCTGTGCCCGGATAAGGAGTGCCCAGAGGGCACCTCCCCGGTTCCCTCCTCCCGTGCATCACTGCCAGGGCATGCTGCTGGTGACAGACCCTGGGGGTCAGGGGGGGACGGGGTCCCAGGCTCCCATTACCAACAAGGATTCTCCATCTCAGCCCACGACACCCTGAGCAGAGGTTTCACCACCACTTTACTGAGGAGGAAGTGGAAGCTGACAGATGGTCACACAGTTTTAGGTGGGGGTGTGACTCCAGGGTCCCCCGTCTAACCACAGCGCTCTCTGCTCTGCCTTGATCGCCACTCAGGGACTTGAAAGAAATATGTGATTCTTCCCGTCAACACTGGTCATCACTGAGGAGACCCTGGGCTGTGCTCTCCCACTCGGTCACATCTCCTAGAGGCGGGTTGTTAAAATCCAGCCACGTCTTTCTCATTTCTGTGCTTTCTTTTGCAGACTCCCCTGTTCACACCACACCCCAGGATGCCAGTAAGTAACAGGTGCCCCTCGGCCAGGCCCGCGCGGCCCGCCTGCCCTGGGTCCTGGCTTAGCCCCCCATGCGGGTCTGCAGGGCGGTTCACTTCCAGATTTGTCCAGGAAGCTGGACGGTGGCGGGGGAGGGCCCCGCGGGGACCAGGCTCGGTGTCAGGGGTCCCCGGGGCCTGGAGGTCACCGCCTGCTGGCTACGGGCGAGGGCCGGCCCTCTCCTGGGGTAAAGTCGGTTCTCTGCTGCCCAGAGAGCCCGTGGTCGGGAGGAGAGCAGGGCTGTGAGGCGGTGGCGGATTGAAGAATCCGGGGAGCGTTACTGAGGACGTCGGCCTGAACGGGTCCCAGAGACAGAAGTATGCAGGGGGGACTCAGCTCTGAGAGGGGGAGGACAGCGGGGACCCGGCCGGCGGCGGGCTGTGGGTGGTCGCGGAGACTAAAGCACTCGACGCAGAGGGTCATCATTGCTGCAGCCCGAGGAAGCCTTTCCCTCCTCTGTCCATGGAAGGCTCGAGAACATTCCAGGATCCCCTCTTGTTCTCGGCAGCACCGCAGCCAGAAGCGTGTGCCTGCTCGTCCCCTTTGCTCTCAGGACAGGGTCCTCCTGTGGCTGGGACTTGCTTGCCGCTGCAGATGGCGCGGCCGCCGAGAGCCTGCACATGTCTGTGTTTCAGTCGTTGCTTTGTCCACACGGTCAGTGTTGAGTGTCTGCGCCTTGCGGAGCTGCAGTGCATCCTGTAAATGTGGGGAAAGGTGGGAGCAGGGGCAGCGGGACAGGTGCTGAGGTCCCGGAGGGAGGGGAAGCACTTCGAGCTTCTTAGGAGGCCAGAAGGGGAGGCGGGCAGTGGAGGGGCCCCTGCTTGGCAGCATGGACTTCAGAGGTTGTCGGGAGGCGCCTGTGGGGAAGGCCAGATTTGGGGTCTCTAGCGGCTGCCCCTACTCCCTCAGAGGGCAGACTGGGAGGGGCGGAGCCTGAGAGCATCCCACGTGGCAGGTGCCAGACCGCCAGTGCCGCGGCTGTCCCTGGGGAAGCTGCAGACATGCCCCATCTCACAGATGATGACTCATGGGTCCAAGGAGCTATGCAGGTTGCAAAACGCCTGCCTGGGAGATGGGCAGCGAGATGGGTCATCGCTGAACGGACCTGCCTGGCAGAGTGGCTGGCCCCACCGGCCGCAGAGAGTCAGGGCTCACCCAGGCGGCAGGCGGCCGTGCACATCACGCTACCCCAATGCCTGCCTCTTCCCGGACCATCTCCCCTGGTCTCTGTCCTCTGGTCCCCCTCCCTCGGGCCCACCCTGAGCCCCTCGGGCTGGAGACAGGCCTGCAGAGCCAGCCTCTCCTTAAAGGAGCTGCTCCCTTAAAGATATTTTGGAGGCATTCCAGTGGAAGGCTCATGAGGGAGAGTCCAGGCCAGCCAGGCCTCCTCTTTGGACCCCAATCGTGGCACTTTCCGTAGCGCCTGGGCTTTTCAGAAACCAGGAGCCCACCTCAGGGGCAAAGTGAGGAAATTGTGTCTGTGGGGGGAAGAAAGGCTCATTGTGCATTATTACATGAGTCGCTCTGGGCCCGGCCTCATTGCCATGGTAACGGTGCTTGTATAGATGGTTTTGAAAAGTGTTGTTCGATGTCCCCCTCTCCCCTGAGGCATGCTCCTTTGAGTCCCCACACGTGGTGCGGGGTGGCAAGGGTACAGGCATAATGAAGGGAATAGAGAAGGCTGGCAGGGCTGGAAGGGAAAACCCACCTCCCTCTGTCTGGGGCTGGAGAAGTCTGCGGGGCCTGCTGGGGATGGCAACCAGGGAGACTGGGGACGGCATGCAGGTCTGCAGAGGGGACTCTGTCCTTCGCTGGAGGAAGGAGGGTCAGGGAGCCTCGGGCTTGGGGGTATTGCAGCTAAAGCCCAAGAGGGTCTTTGTAATGGGGGGAGGCTGGCAGGCGGTGAAGAAGCAGCCTTCTAGGGAAGGGTCTGGGATGGCCTGGCTCCGCCCCCTCCGCCTGCAAAGGAATCAGCAGGATGCCAGCCTGAGTCTGCAGGGACCATGCGGAGCCCAGAGAGGGTGTTGACATGTCTGATGTCACCAGTAGGGAGCAGCCAGGAGGAGAAAGAAGCCAGTCACACCCATGCATTCAGTGACTAGGGATGAGGACCTACTGTGTGCTCCTGGAGGGAAGGCTCTGGTTCCTGACTGATCCCCAGGCCGGGACTGAAAATGGCTTGAGCAACTTGCCTCTGAGTCCCCAGGCGTCCCTCTTCTGGCCCGACCACTGCTACCTGCCGTCCCTTCCCCCAGTGTCCTCCTAATGCATCACCCAAAGTAACCCCAGCAGCCCCTCCGTCTTTGTGGCTTGTATTGCCGGTGACTGGACAAGCAGAGAGCCTCGAAAGCCCCCACCACGGGAGTTTTCTAGGAGGAAGGCGTGCCGGCAGGAAAGCATCGCTGTCCCTGGCGAGCAGAGCCGGTGTATGATGAGCTGGTTTGCTGCAGAGGCTCCACAGGGACCAGCAAGGTCACAGCTTCATGGGTGGGGGCCACAAAGCACCTTGCAAAGGCAATCTCACTGAATCTTGGCCCCAGTTCCCCGAGGTAGATCTTGCAGGTCCCAGGCCACACAGGATGCAGAGAGGGAGAGGGAGAGAGAGAGAGAGAGGGAGGGAGGGAGGGAGGGAGGAGAACCAGCCAGGGCTGTGCAGATGCTAACTAGGCGATCCGCCAGTCCTTTGAGAGAGGAGAGCGGGTGGACCCCCCAGACAAGGTCCCCAGAGTCTGCCTGTCATGAGGAGAGAAAACAGCCCATCTGCCGGGTTCTGCACCTGAAGGTTTAAGACTAGCCCACTCCAGGCTCCCTAACTCACATGTAAGAGTTTGCCTTCTAGATGCTTCCAGGGTCCTCCCAGACTTCCTAGAGACTTGGCTTTCCAACTCCCTGCCTCTGCGGGCTTCCCTTCCACATTCCAGGCAGTGCTTATCCAGTCTCTCCTGCAGCCTTCCTGCAGGTGGAGAGCCGGGGTCTCCCTAGGCAGCCGGCGGCCCTCAGCGGCAGCACCGGGTCTGCTCCTTTAGAAGGCGCTACGCACGGCCCTTCCGATCCCCAGGTTTCCATCGTTACTCTGCGCTCCCTAGAGAGCTCCACAGCCCCCCACTTCCACTGTCCCCTCTGGGGCTCATCTCTGCTCCCCCTTCTCTGTGCCTCACGCTGTGCGAAATGGAGAAATCTCTGTTCATTTTGTAGACACTGTGGCTAAATACTTTGCCCGGGGTTACAGGCCCCGCACAGTGGAGAGCCAGTTCTCAGCCGGTTTCTATAGATCGGAGGCTGTTTTCACCACGGTCACGGCCTCCATCCTCCCCCATCGATGGCCCTTCAGCTCCTGAGGGCGGGGAGGCTGGGTGCTCACCAGAGCTGCCCTTGACGGAGACTCCTGTCTGCCCACCTTCTCGCTGTCACTTGTGAGGAGCAGGGTGAGGCTCTCCTGTCCCTCCATCCCTCCCAGGAGCTGCGTTGGGAGCCCCGGATGTGACACCAGCAGATCAAGAGAATGACCCGTCCCCTCCCCCGCTAGATTATTCCATCCCAGGCAGCCCCCACACCGCACACCTTTTCCTGGCTCTGGCCTGTCTCTTCTTTAGCAAAAGCTAGACACGCCATTCTAGCCATCAGGGGTGCAGCGTTGAGTCCGCGGTGGGTCAGGTCCCTTGAGCAAAGCCTCCTCCCAGCTTCTCCATCAGGACGGGGGGGGGCGGAGGGGGGAGGTCAGGGTCTGAGAACTGCCTTTCCCCTCCACAGTCCTTCTGTCGCTAGTCATTGAAGGTCTGCGTTTGCAGGGCTCGGGCCTGGAGGGGTTGGGAGTGACAACAAATGAGGGCACCAGTGCCCGGTGACAGGTGTGCGGGGAAAGACACTGCGATGTGAGTCCTGAGTTTGGGGCCAGCTTTCCTGAAGACGGGTTCTTGATCTTGGATTGGGAAGAGGAGAAGAATCCTGAGAGTGCATGGCGGAGGGCGATAGAGGGAGGGACCCCCGGCAGAGAGACAGCCTTTGCTAAGGGGTCAGGCACAGACGGAGGACGGCGGGCAGGTGGGGCCTGATCTGGGCGCAGGGCAGAGCATGTCCACTGTCCTCTGCTTCGCCAACAGGGAGAACGAGGGCCAAAAGGAGACAAGGGTGACGCCGGCGTGCCTGGCGAACCGGTGAGTTCCCCACACCCCATGCCCCCGGCCCTGTGCACCTGGTCCAAACTGCACCGTCTACCCTGGGATCCCCACTAACTGAATGCGGCCCCTTCCTCCTCCCTCGGGGCTCCAAGGCTGTCCCCACCGTGGATCCCAAACCAGACCCCCTGCAGGCGCCCCCGCCCCTTCGCCTCTGCCAGGAAGGAGGGCGACCCCAAACCAGACCCACTGGGCGCGCCCCCGCCCCTCCCCCTCTGCCAGGAACGAGGGCGATGACCTAGTTCCTTGACGGTATTTCGATTTCAGGGACCCCAGGGCCGGCCTGGAGAACTGGGGCCTCGGGGACCCATCGGAGCGCCGGTAAGGACCCCTCTCTCCCGCTGTGGGCTCTGAGATGCAGAAATCCCTGCCATCCAGGCTGCCTCTCCCTGTCCCCAGGGCCCTCCCCGCCTGGCAGTTTGGGACAGCCCAGCAGGGGGCGCTGCTACCACAGGTGCTTGAGCCCAGCGCCCCGCGGCTGAAGGGGCTCAGAAGGCACCCCAAAATGCAGCTCTGGGCGGGGCCGCTGCCCTGGGCCCCTGGACGGGGAAGCGGTGCAGGGGCACGGGTGGTGCAGATGCTGGAAAGCCCTCGCACCGCCCCCTCCCTGGCTGGCAGCCCTGCTGTATCTGCTGACGGTGCGGGTTCCCATCTTTACGCTGTGGTTATTTTTCTCTGCTTGGGCTTCTTAACTGCCTGTCTCTCAGGCACGTTCTCTGGAGAGTTCCCTGTGGTGTGAATTGTCTGGGCTCGGATTCCAGGGCGCCGCGGGCCAGCTGTGTGCGCCTCGGCCGTCCTGACCCTGCGAGCCCCATTGGCATCAAGCGTCTGTCGACGCCTATGCCCGGGGGTGGTGAGGCCGGGATAGAATAATACAGGCGGATGGACGGGCGGCCAGGACGTTGTGGTGTCCCCTCTGTGGACTCCGATCCCTGTCGTGCAGAACCCATTCTGATGGGCAGGGTGTCCCTGAGACCGCCCCGCATGGGGACAAGGACAGCTTCCCCACCATGTCTCACCGCCACTCTGTCTCCCGGGCAGGGCACCAAGGGACAAGAAGGCCCACGGGGGCCGCCTGGAGCCGCCGGAAGCCCTGTGAGTCCTCACGCCCCACACGATTCCCGAGGGGCCCGCAGAGGGAGGCCGGGCCGCATGCACCCTGGGCTCGAGGCTCTGGGCCAAGCTGTCAGCCAGGGCTGGGCGCCTTTGAAGCAGCAAGGACCAGGAGAGACGAACTAGTCTCTGCAACATTACCAGCCTTTCAGGGCTTTGTCTGCAAGCCCAGTCCCAGACAGGAGTCTTTGTCCACTGGCATGTGGGGGGGACACACCGGGACACGGACATCCCCTCACACGCACGCGTTCCCAAACCAGGGCGCACCTGTACTGACGTGCACACACCCCTATAGAAACTCCAGCACACAGGAGCAGCTAGGGACGCACGCAGACAGGAGCGTCCCGCAGGGGCCTCTGGGCTCCCTGCTGCAGCGCCTGGTTCCCTCGGGGCGGACCTCCATGGGGCTGGCGCTGGTGCCCCAGCGGCTGCCGGAGCTCCCTGTCACGGTGCAGGGCTGCAGAGCGGAGGCACCTCGGTGGCACCGGTGGAACGGACCACCCCCGCACAGGCTCTCCCCGCCCCCATGCTCCTGGGACGGTGGGTTAGGTGCCCAGGCTGTAGTGCGCTTGCATAGCCCAGACCACCCGTGCACATGGCCAAGGGGAAATGGGACCAGCCAAAGGCAGTGACTGACGTGGGTGTCCTGGGGCGGGGGTGAGGGGTTGGGTTGCACAGGGCGGGCTCTACCCTCCCAGTAGAGAGAGCCCTGGATGGAGGGCAGCCTGGAGGGAAATGGAAGCGGCATGCAGGCCAGGAGGCTTGGAAGAAACACCAGTAGCCTCCAGTCCTTGAAGAGTTCCCTGCTTCCCCTTCTCCACGGTGTCGACTCTCACACCTCCTCCCATGGAATCCTTGTTAACCATCACTGTTGCATTCAAAGCCACCTCCTCCAGAGAGCATTCCCTGATTCATCCGTCAAAGTCAACCCACACACACGCATAGTGCGCACACTCACACGTGCATTCGGACGCACCCGCCCCCTCTGCCGCCGCCATGCCTTGGTCTTAAGGAGCCCCCTGTCTCCCATGTCTGTGCCAGAATGCACTCACGGGAGGTCTGGCTAGCGGGAGGTCCGCCTTCCCTGTGCAGGGAATTTCAGGCCAGACGCACTTCTAGCAAATTCCAGGGAATGGAGGAGAAGGCGGGTTTAGAGACACTCTGGGGTAACCATTTGTCATCACTGCGGTGGGTCTTTCTAAACGTCTGCCTCTGAACAGGGCACTCCAGGAACCACAGGCCAGCCTGGTGCGAGCGGCCCCCCAGGGAGCGCGGTGAGTTGTGGGGGAGGGCCGGGCACCGGCGGGTCGTGGGTCCTTCTCATTTCTCCTCCCTGCATCCCCAGGGTGTAGCCACCCTTCCTCCCATTTTACAGATGGAGAAACTGATGCCCCAGAGAAGGGCACCTGGAAAGCTAATCAGCCTGAGGGTCTAGGTCACTCATGAGACGTCCAAGTGGCAAACAAAGCTATTAGAACTGCGGAAAACTGCAGAAAGCCTGTGAATGTCAGGGATGTGCGAGTCAGCCTCCGAGTGTGCCATCAGATGGGACAAAAGTCCCCTGAAGGATGCAAAGGGACCGCGACCCTTAGGTCCCCCTGCAGGTCACCCCCTAAGGCCTGTGCTTTTCACCTTCAGACAGGGAGCTGCACTGCATGGCGGCTAATGGCACTGAACAGCGCCCTGGCCCGTGTGCGGAGTCCCCTCCCGCGGGGCCCGCGTCTGCTGACCGGCTGGCTCGGAGAGCCGCCATAGATGCTGATTTCAGCTCTAACGTTCCACCATAAAACACCCAGGGGCGTTTAGTCAAGGGCAGCAGAGAACGTGTCCTCCTGACGTAGATTGAGGTCAGTCCTGTTTGGTGGCCAGCCTCGTGGATCACAGTCACAGCAGTTTGGAGGACGGATAGTGGGCGTTTTCACATGCCAGGCTCTGTTCTGAGCACTTTGCGTGTGTTAATTGATTGAATCCCTTCAACCCTGGGAGGTAACTATGATCACCACTTCCATTTTTCGCAAGAGGAGAGGGAGGCACAGGGAGACTGAGTCATGTCCTTATTGGTCGCCAGGGATGGTTCTGGAACATGGCCTGGGTCAGGTCGCTCTCCCCGTTTCACAGCCTGCTCTAGGCTTCCAGGGGTCAACCCTGCGTTCCTGAGTCTGAGGGTTTTCGCCGGCTTCTGGAGACTCCATGGTCCAGCCCAAGGACATGTGGTTATTAGCACCTCCGGAAGCAGCTGAGCTGAGGACTATGTGGACACCGGGCGGCCACTCCTGGTCAGCCCCGGAGGGCGGGTCCTGCACGGGCCCCTGGAGCGCTGGCAGGACTGAGCTCCAGCAACAGAAACGCGTACTACCTGCCCGTCCGCCCCATTCTCGCTGCTCTGTTTCCCTCCTGGGGTGTCCGTGGGCCACTTGCACTTGAGCCTTGTCTCAAAGTCAACCTCCAGGTGATGTCAAGGACACAGGTGGAGCCTGTGTCGGTAGGTCACCCTCAGCCTCCCTGGTGTCCAGTGTAGGCAGCACTCTGCCCTCTGGGAGCCACAGTCCAGGGTGGGGCAGACAGCCAGACAGACTGGGCTCTGATACGGAGTGCATGAGCAGACGAGGGGTGGGCACTCAGGCAGGCGGGGAGGAGATGGCCACCCTCTGGCGAATTAAGTCAGGGGTGGGGAGCCCGTGGGGCGGAACTGTGGCCTTGACTACAAGGCATTTGATCACCCTTCTCTGGGGGTCACGGGCCATCATGAACTTGACCATGTGCATAACCTGTCTGTTTTCAGGGCCCACCTGGCACCAGAGGCCCCCCTGGGAAAGATGGGGAGCGCGGTGAGAAGGTAAGATGGGGCATGCTCTGAGCACACGGCATCTGTTCTCGGCTTCTTCTATTTTTTTTTTTTTTACCTTATTTATTTTGAGAGAGAGAGTGAGCATGAGCAGAGGAGGGGCAGAGAGAGAGAGGGAGACAGAATCCCAAGCAGGCTCTGCACTACCAGCATGGAGCCGAATGTGGGGCTCAAACTCACGAACTGTGAGATCATGACCTGAGCTGAGATCCAGAGTCACTTGCTTAGCTGACTGAGCCACCTGGGTGCCTCCACGTTCTCAGCTTCTTAAAAAGCAGTGGCGGTGGAAGCGGGGAGTGGGGGGTGCTGCTCAGGCCTGGGTTAGGGCGCTGGGATCAGAAGGGACTTCCCAGGTAGCAGAAACCTACGTGGAAACCAGGGAGAGCAGACCTGTGTCAGATGGGGAGACCGAGGCTCTGAGAGTCCAGGAGATCGGCCTCCCTCTCACAGTGAGGTCTGTCTGACTTCAAACCCTGCTTTCTCTCAGGTCGGTGCACCAGCGTATCTGTCCCACACCCCGGTGCACACCTAGGCCTTCCCAAGTATGAGAAAGAGTGTTGATTGGGGGGAGACAGACATGGTGTCTGCAGGAGACACCAGCATCCCGGAGGCCGAGGAGGAGGGTCCACAGCCTTTCAAAATCGGGTTTCACTTCCTTCTGGGTGGTGCCTCTGGGGGTTACTGCTGAGGGCCTGCTGCCAGCTTTCAGGGGGTGGAAACCGGGGTTCTGCCGAAAATCTCACACTCACAGGACAGCGGCCCCCAGCGCGCACACACAGATAATCCACCCAAATGTCAGCAAGCCACCTGGGCACTGGGATTTTCTCATTTGTAAGCTGAGGACACTGACCTGTCGGTGACAGGCTGTGAAGACCATGGAACTGACATGCTGGGGGGCTCAGCACAGGGCGGGAGAGGGGCTCCGCTGCAGATCCCCCCACCCCCACCCCGTGAGCAGTGTCACCTCCAGGACAGGCGTCCTCCGAATGGCGGAAGGTCCACAGGGGCCCCTTTTAGCACAAGTGCCTCAGCGTGTTGACCTGAATCCTGAATCCTTCGAGTCCACTTCACCTGGAACCTTTTAAAGGAGGGATCATTTTATCTTTTCTACTTGGGCAGAATTAACAAGAAGAGGTGTTATGTTTACTGGATTTTAAAAAATACCTATCTCAGAGAAGAATGATTTATCGTGGAGAAAAATGGTCAGCCAGCCTGTGGAACGTATCTTGAGGTTTTAGAGTTTTGATGATAAGCCCCACAGTAATTCTTCGGTGGTGCAGGTGCTAATTTTTGTTTTGAAAAATCATGATGCCATTGTAGACGGCAGCAGTAAAAAGAGAGCACCCAGATGAAGCGGGGATAGGGGGTGGGGGGACCTGGCCCATCCTCGTTGCCTTGATTACACCACGTCTGACGATTAGGCTCTATTCTGGACCCGTTGTAAGTAGAGCACTGGTGACCTGGAAGGGAATGGCCAAGGCGCTGGAAGCTTTGAGGTCCAGTTGAGCCGAGTAAACCAGTGCGCTATTGGCACATTCACCACTAGGGGGCGCCAGACACCTCTCTGTGGCTGAGCAGGGACCCTGGGCTGAGGGCCCATGCCCTGGGCTGGGCTGGGAAGGAGACCCGAGTGGTCTGCAAAGTGGTCAAAAGCGCTGGTGCCAGGACATACTCTTTCTCTGTCTCATGGGTCCCCAAGCCGGCCTAAGGCTTGGGGAAGCTGAGCCTACCCTAGGCTTGCAGAGAGGTGCCCTTGCTTGCCCCCCCCCGTCCTTACTGCACCCCCTCTCCATCAGGGAATGTCTGGAGGCATTTGCACTGCAGCTTGGCCCCAAGGGAGCCCTGCCGGGAAGAGAAGCCCTCGTGGCTCCCGTGGCTCCTCCCACGCTCCACAGCCAGGGCTGCCACACTGGGCAGAGACTTTGTGGTGCTGATGGTGAGCAAGTGGGTGAGCATCTGCCTGGAGCGGGCTCAGAGCCCAGCTCCCTGCCCCCGCAGGTCCTGGAAGCTCTATGTCTCTGGCTTCTCCGCGGACTTCAGAGCCCTGAGCAGTGTTCCTACCTCTGAAGGTCTACACCATGAAGAGGGGTTAGATTTTGTCCACGGGATTCAGGCTTGAGTGCTGCAAGTATAGAGCATTTCTGAGATGGCACTCTTGGCTGAATATAAAAAAAAAACGTGTAACAGGGCTCCCCAATAAAGGAATAAGGCCTAGGAAAGTGGTGAGCTCTCTGCTCTTGTAGGAATTCAAGAAAAAATGGAAGGACCTCCCACAAGAGATGCACCTGATGCTTTCCTCCATCCTGGGTAGACATCTGGGCTGTAACACCACCATGTCCAGTCCATTCTCAAGTCTTGCCTTGTGTTAGGTTACCAAGTCCGCTGTCACAGACTGTCACCAGCTGGGCGTCTCACACAGCACAGATGCACTGCCTGACCATTGTCACCACGTCTGGCAGTCCACAATCGAGGTGTCAGCAAGGCCGGTTCCTCCTGAGGGCCACGAGGGAAGGATGGCTTCCAGAACTCTCTCCTTGGCTTATTGATGGCTGCCTTCCCCGCATGTCCTCACACTGCCTTCCCTCTAGGCTTCCGTGTGTCCAAATTTCCCCTTCTTTAAAAAAATTTTTTTTGAACATTTATTCATTTATGAGAGAAACATAGAGTGCGAGTGGAGGAGGGGCAGAGAGAGAGGGAGACACGGAATCCGAAGCAGGCTCCAGGCTCTGAGCTGTCAGCACAGAGCTGACTGGGGGGCTCGAACCCACAAGCGGTGAGATCATGACCTGAGCTGAGGTCAGATGCTTAATGGAATGAGTCCCCCAGGTGCCTGCGAATTTCCCTTTCTTACAAGGACACTAGTCATACTAGATTAGGGGCCATGCTCCTCCAGTATGATCTCAACCTGACAATGAACTACATCTGCAAAGATCCTACTTCTCAGCTGGGATATGGAGGGTTAGGACTTCAGCATACAAATTTGGGGGGTCCCCAGTCCAACCTCTTATATACGCCGTATAGGATGGTCAGAGCATCGCCAGGAAGCCTGCTGATTGGTTGGCTCACCCACCCCTGGAAAGCTTACCTTCTGCCCGCCATTGAACCTGGAAACTGTCCACTTGTCTCTCCAGGGAGCAGCAGGTGAAGAAGGGAGTCCAGGACCAGCTGGTCCCCGAGGTGATCCTGGTGCTCCCGGGCTCCCGGGGACCCCCGGACTGGGAAAAGACGGAGAGCCGGTGAGTGTCACATCCAGGTATTTCTGTGCCCACTTGACACAGAATTTGACAAGAAAAGAGAAAAGGGGACAAAAAAAAGAGAGACGGACTGACCTCCCAAGGCTTAAGTGGGAGAGTACACATGAATCCATGGACCATGGCACTGGGCGGCCATTTAATACGTTAGCTGCAGTCCGGGCACCAAACATTCAGCCCCAGCGTCCCTGAGAAGCGAGAACTTTCTTTCCTTTTTTTTTTTTTTCAAAGTCCATTGAGGCTACTGTAACAAAATGCCATGACTTCGTGGTCTCTAAACAGAAGCTTATTTCTCACAGTTGTGGAGGCTGGCATCCCAGTTCAGGGCATCCGTGTGGCCAGGTTTTGGGGGAAGACTCTGTTTTGAGTTGCAGAGGGCCTACTTCTCGCTGTGTCCTCACACCATGGAAGGGGTGAGGAGTCTCTCTGGAGCCGAATCTTAGAAGGACACGAATCTCATTCATGAAGGCTCCGCCCTCATACCCGAACACCTAAGGCCCCGCCTTCTAATATGATGGTACTAGAAGGTATTGGGCCTTAGGATTTAACATATGAATTCGAAGAGGACACAAGCATTCCGACCAGACAAGTATTCTATGAGGTTGGGCGTGGTGGCGAATCACTGGCCAGAGTCCCAGAGCTTGGCTGTGAGCCCACGAGGGACTGGACCCTCCCTTCTTCCTTCACTCTGGCTTGCTGGCAGTACACCCAGATGTAGAGTCGTGATTTTAATTCCAGCCATGCATCTGCTTCTCGCAAAATTCTTCAGCCTGAACTCATGGGCTCCCCCAGATCGTGATGTCCTGGTAGACAAGAAAGAGCTCAGGCTTTGGAGTCCACGAACTCTGCTTTGAAGTCTGGCCCTGCCGTCCTTGTGGGAGTCTCTGGTAGAGGCTCTCAAGTGGGAAAGCAGGCGCCGAGAACCGGGGATTTGCTCAGGGTCACAGAGAGGCGAGGCGGTAGGTGGCAGGGTCAGAATTCACACCCAAGACACTTATAGCTCAGAAACCGTCATTTCTTTTGTAAAAAAAAAAAAAAGAGAGAGAGAGAGAGAGAGAGAAAGAAAAGAAAAGAAAAACAGGCCACGTTGAGACTCTTGTCACTCTTGAGCCTGCAGCGCAGGGTGCACACGGCTTGGCTTGTGGTAGACAGTAGATGCTCATGTGTGGTCCTGTCACGGTCCTCCTGTGACTTGTTTCCCCAGGGGCTTCGAGGGCCACCCGGATTACCTGGACCTCTAGGAACCAAGGTGAGTGTTTATGCAAGCAACTCATGACCCATGGGCTGCCCTGGCAAAGGGACTGGGGACCATCATGTTGTAAGCATCTCTGGTCACTTCTCAGCTCCGCGCTACAGCTCTGAACCATGATACTGAAGTAGTTGCCATACAGTTGGGGTTTAATAAATGCTTGCTGGTCAGTGAAGTTGCAGAACATACTGGCTTTCAACTGGCAGAGCCATAGACCTAAGCACTTTTGCATTTTTAGTCTAATTGTGGTAACAGATGATCCCCAAGTTCAAGGTGTTTAAACCAGAAAACCTCTATGTGTGACTCACACTAAGTGTACTGGGAGTCATGGGAGGTGGGGACTCGGGTCCACACGGCCATTCAGGGACCGTGCTCCTCGGGCCACTGACTGTCCTGCTTCAGGACCTGACTCTGCTACCAGCCTTTGGTGTCCAGTGGAAAGTGAGGAAGGACACTGGAAAGTCTGGTCTGGTGGAAAGACTCTGTGGGCCAGACCTAGAGGTTTTCATTTTCCCCCAACCTCTTGACACAGCAGGGGAAACGGGGTCAAGCTGTGTGCCCAGGGGGCAAAGGGGGACCACTTCGTAAATACCAGTCATCTTTCCCAAAATTCACTTGGGACTATGACTCAGAAAAGCTGACTTTGCCCAGGAGTTACTTCCTTAGAGAGCTCTCCTGAGTGGCCAGGGACACTTGCCTGAAGTTGTCTTTACACCGAATCATTCATTCATTGACTCATCTGTGCACCGATCACCAGTGAGTGCATTTGTGATTGAATGCGCGGCACGTATCCGCTAGGCTGCTGCCACACGCTGGATCTTGAGGTGGGCGATGGGACAGCACTGATGTATGCGACACGTTCCCAGCCCTCCGACAGCTCACCAGCCAGAGGGGGAGGCAGATGAATGAGTAGGCAACCGCAGACCAGTGCTAGGATAGAGGGACGCTTGGGGCATAAGGGAGCTCGAAGGAGGCTCCCCAGCCCAGCCTGGTTGGACTGTGGAAGGCTTCATGGAGGAGGTGATGTTTCTCCTGATTTTAAAGTGCTTGCAGCAGTGGGAAGGGGAAGAAGCGAGGAAGGGATTTGGTGCAGGGACACTAACCAGGGAGATGGCACTGAGGCAGGATACGGAATGCGTTTGGAGACCAGCACGTACTGCGAACGCACCCAGCTCCAATGAAATGTGATTTGACCAACTCAGATGCTTGAACTTAAGCATGGGGGTGAGTCAGTCAGTGGTGGACATTGAAATGTTTATTTTTTTGCTTCAGTTTAATATACATATAAAAATCACAGTAAAATCTTATATAATTTTTTTACCCACTTGTGTGTATTTATGAAAATGAATTTCAGTACTTCTTCTTGTGTGCCTTCAGTGTCATTGTCCGTCAGCCCCAGAGCCACTTTCTTCTTCTTTTTTTTAAGCTTGTTTATTTATTTTGAGAGAGAGAGTGCATACTCGTGTGAGTGGGAGACGGGGACAGAGAGAGAGAATCCTAAACAGGCTCCATGCTGTCAGTGCAAAGCCTGAATGGGGCTTGAACTCATGAACCATGAGATCATGACTTGAGCCCAAATCAAGAATTGGATTCTTAACCAACTGAGCCATCCCGGTGCCTCCCAGCACCGCTTTCTGAGTCAACCAGCACTTTTCTGCAGCACGCCCCCATGCGCCCCAGCTGTGTTAGGACATAGCACTTCTGGAAGCCATGGTGGGAAGAGTTATCTGAAGCCCCAGATCCGCATCTACTTAAGAGTAGCTCTAGTTTTTATTCTATGGCTGTATCTTTGGGATCTCAACCACAGAACCGCAGGATGTGTTGCTTTTTAAATTGTATGTAAAAGCTCATTCACAATATCCAGGATAAGAAGTTTGAGACATTACACGTCAGGGAGGTGGCCTCTGTTAGCATCCTGTGCTTGCACAGATTGAAGTCATGGCTGCTAATGTGCGCCCCCTGGTGGTTATTTTGTTGTTCGGGATCAAAGTAAAAAGAAATGGGCGTGTTCTTGGGGTGATCTGAGCATATATTTATGACAGCTCCCTATTTTCTGGAGGAAAAACCCAACCGTGGAAAACAACTTTTCCTGAATTGGGGGGCCTATAAAATAGTTCTACATGCCTGGAGCAGTGGGCATGTGTGGAGAGGAGCAGGAGGAGGATCCCAGCTCCGGAGGACCCAAGACGTGCATCCGAGGCCCCTGTGACGTTCTGAGCTCCACATCTAGGTGGCAGTGCTCCTGTCTGTTTTCTCCCTCATGGGGAGGCTTCAGCCTCTTAGAAGAAAGGCAGGCAGAGGCACCAGAAATGGCTTAAGGTGTCCTTTCCCTGTGATTACTATTTATGACTTTAATAAAATCTGTCTCCCAGGCAGACTTTGGGGGAAAATCGATGATATAATACAAGTAAAAATAGTCGCTTGACCTTGCGCTATCAGAGGTACATGCTCAATAAATATCAGTGATCCTGGAGGCGCCTGGGTGGCTCAGTTGAGCCTCTGACTCTTGATTTCAGCTCAGGTCATGATCCCAGGGCCCTACACTGGGCCCCACACTGAGCATGGGACTCTCTCCCTCCCTCTGTCTCTCTCCCCCACTGGCACACAGTCTTTCTCTCTAAAATAATAATTAAAAATTAGTGATCCTTATTATTAGATCACCCTACGGAGTCAACTTTAGGGTTGCAGCAGGAAGCCGGGGATCTGGAGAGCCCTTATCCCTCCCTGCAGGCATATTGGGAACCCACGTGGAAGTGGGTAGAAGGCAGCACTGCAGAGAGAGGCAGGCTGGGACCCCAGGTGAGGAGTGCAGAATGCCTTGACCTGGGGTCCAGTTGGCCAGCTAGTGTCACCTGCAGGTGACCCAGGGTTGGTCATGGCGTCCCTTTGGCCGGATGTTTACTCCTATTTAAAGTGTGAGGCATGGGAGAAGATGACTTATTTCTGGGTTGGTATTGTAGACATTTATAAGTTAGAATGTCGTTTAGAAATAAAGATTTCCATAGTTAATTGGCACTAGGAAGGTAGGTTTGAATTCAAGGAGGTCTTTAGTCGGAGAACGGGCGGCTCCTGGGTTGGAAGAAGGGAAAGATGAAGAGAGATCCCAGAGCATGCCCCCTCCCTGTGCTGTCCATGGTGCTGACCAGAAACCTCTGGCTGGGGGCAGGGAGCCATGTAACTGTTTTCACTGGCAGTCCCCCTTCTTGAATCCTCATAACTGCCGGAAGGTTCTTAAAGAAGCCTTTCCTTTTCTTGGTAGCACTTATTTCTAGCAAAATGAAGAGGCTTTGCCTTCATACAGAACTGGGTTAGGGTCCCAGTTCAGTGATCTACAAGATAGACAGCTTGAAACAAGTGGTTTAGTCCCTGGGAGACCTTCTATCCTTTTCTGCATGAATGAGTGAAGCATATTTAACTCCCAGGCTGCTCCTGTGGAACAAATGATGTCATTCTCTGTTCATGACCTGCAGTTACTCATGCATTTCTTTCCTGGACACTGTTGGACTAACCCTGAATGTCCTGCAGCCAAAATATTTTCTAGAGTCCCTATCAACAGATTCTAGCCCCTGTACCCCTTTCTTCTTAATCATAAGCCTTTTCCCTTTGGCTGACAGAGCATTAAGGTCTTTTTCTCTTTTCTTGGAGCCTTTTTCTAAAAGTTTCAGTCCATTAAGCTGTAAAGTGTTGTTGCTTTGGGGAAATGTTAGCATCATAATGGGCCATAAACACAGCAAAGGACCCTGGTCTGGCTACCTTGCGGAAAAGAAACAATCAGAAACTCAGATTCCAGGCTGTGCTGAATGATCCCTCCTGGCTCTATCAAGCTCCTTCCTCTGTAAAAAGTTGATTTCAGTCAAAGGCAGAATTTAGTACCTGACAAAATGTTGGCAATGATGGATTCACTCATTCCAGCACTCAGGAAATGGCTATTAAAGGCTGCCGCTGGTGCCAGGTCCTAAGCTGGGCACTGTGGATGCAAAAGTGTATTGACCTTGTACCCAACACAGGGTCTGACTCATTCTAGGTACTTGACAAATGCTTGTTCCATTAATGGATAAATGAATAAGTGGGACGTTTCTACTTTTAAGAGACTTACGTAGAAGCCAGAGTGTCAGACAGACACGATGGGAGAGCAGGGTGTGAAGGTTAATGAAGGCGCACGCAGACATGGGCAGAAGGACAGACAGGAGGACACACAGAGTTGGGTTTATGGAAATGGGATGATTGGGCCAGTCGTATTTGATGGGTTGGCATTTGGAAGGTTAAAACATGGATGTATAGTGTGTTTAGCTGGCCGAAGTTAGGGTTGCTGGTGAGACAGCCTCAGGAGGAAGAGGGGAGCCAAGCTAAAACAAAATGATAGGAAGACAATTTACATGCAATACTTTAAAGAGAAACTGAGATGCAAAAAGATATGGATTTCTCTGGCACTGATTTGTGTTTATTTTCTGTCTTCTAATTCCACTGATAAAGTAATAACACATTTATAATACTCAATGTTAAATTGTCTCTCACCTTTTACATGAGTCTTCATAAGATTCATGGGAGTTTGGTAGAGCGTTCTCTCCCTTTTGTGTTGATTAGTGAGCGCCCTAAAATACAGAGAGGCGATGGGACTCACCCAGGTTCCAGGATCCGGTGGACATTGTCCTGAAACTGGACCTAGAGTCACCAGACTGCCTGTTTGGACTCTTCCCATGTGGCTGTCACATCGGCGCAGTGTGCATGTGACTGACGCATCAAGGAGCATGCTCATCCTTGGTTCATTACACATTTTCCCCATTTCGCCTCATCTCTGGGCTTCCTCCCTTGCCCGCCTTCCCCAGGCACACAGACTAGATTTTCTAGCAGACCCAGCATCTTGTACTTTGCAGAATGAGCCATGGCACGTTTTTCTAAAGAAACAGTGTTCCATCCGGGACTTGTGAGAGACTTTCAGGAGGGGCCTATTTACAGAGCGGAGGGAAGGGAAGGGGCACAGGGGTGCTGTGGCTCTCTGGAAGCATGGCCTCGGTGGACGGGAATAACAGTGGGTACAGATGGTATTACTAGAGAGAGGCTTGGGTTTAGTTCGTCTCTGGTGAGAACATCACAAGTCCTGTCCCTCCCCCTTTCCAGAACAAGATTTCTCTGCAGCACGTGTTGGAGATGAGCATTGCTTGCTCTTGGAACCGTTGTCACTGCTAGTAATAAAGACGCAGCAAGCATTGGTTGAATGAATATAACTTGGGCACTCATCCAGGCGACAGTCATACAGCAGGAAAACGCGTCATCTTAGAAACATTACTTTTTTTAAAGGTCCAAAATGTAAAATTTTCCAGTCGAAGTGGTGGTTAGAGGGGAAGCTGATTATTAATGGGATATTTTTCATGCTTAGAAGCATAAACCTCAAGAAGCGATGTGTTACCTGGCGATATTAGGCTCTACCTCAAATCAGACTGGTGCATGGTATCTCATTGGCTCCGCACAGTAACCTTCTAAAGCTCTTTTTGTTTGTCCTACGAGTTCACCCATCCCAGGGATATTAAATGGCTTCAACAAGATCAGCCACCATTTCCGTGTTCGACTTGGCTAGAGTTCAGCTGACCTAATTCAGGTGCCCAGTCTCTTGCAGAAAATGGATGGGCCCCCTGTGTGTTCCGGGCCGAATTTATTTTGGAATTAGAAAGGTAGTAATTTGCAAACTCTAGCTGTAACATTTACGTGGTGTGTGGGCCAGCACGCCTCGTCAAACTCTTTAATATTGATGCAACAGAAGCCTGGAAACATCCATACAAGACGGGATAACCGAAGGGTGTAAGAGCCTGTGTCAGCAGCAGTCAGACTTTGCCGCCAGTTGAGTTAGGGTAAGCCCTTGTGTTCGGGGGCTGAGGATTTTGACACTGTGGACAAAATGGCGTGATTCAGTCTCGGCTTCCTTCTCCAGGAAGAGGGAGACTTTCTTGCCTGTCTCTCCTCCCATCCAAGTCCAGAATGACGGGTGCATGACGCAGAAAGAACCACAGCAGCTAACTTGCACGGAGGGCTGAGCCAGGCTGTGCGTCCAGCATGGCCCTTTGTAGGTGTCCTCTGGTTTTGTGAGCATGCCACCTGCTGGTGTGGCAGCACCAGTTGTTACCCCCACCCCCCTCCCCTTGTAAATAAAGAAACGAAAGCTCAGAGACTTGTCACCTTCTTTATATATATATATATATATATATATATATATATATATATATATATATAGTTGATTGTCAAATTGGTTTCCATATAACACCCAGTGCTTTTCCCTACAAGTGCCCTCCTCCATTACCACCACCTTTTTCCCCCCTCCCCCTTCAGCCCTCAGTTCATTTTCAGTATTCAATAGTCTCTCATGATTTGCCTCCCTCCCTTTCCCTCTCTTTTCCCCCTTCCCCTCCCCATGGTCCTGTGTTAAGTTTCTCCTGTTAGACCTATGAGTGTAAACATATGGTATCTGTCCTTTTCCGTCTGACTTATTTCCCTTAGCATGTCACCCTCAAGGTCCATCCACGTTGTTACAAATGGCCATATTTCATTCTTTCTCATTGCCATGTAGTACTCCATTGTGTGTGTGTATGTATGTATATATATATATATATATATATATATATATATATATATACCACATCTTCTTGATCTATTCATCAGTTGATGGACATTTAGGCTCTTTCCATAATTTGGCTATTGTAGAAAGTAGAAAGTGCCGCTATGAATTTGTCACTTTCTTGAGTCAATAGTGAATGAGCGGTAGAGACAGAACTTAAGGCCACACTCTATTAACCACTATTCTTGAAGGTAGAGGTTACAGCTCAGCCATCCTTGCCTCTCCCAACCCCTGGAAACGTGGCCTGCAGAGTATAGGTACTTGGCAAAGTATTGGTAAAGTATTGGCAATTTAAGAGCTGATGGGAAATGTAGGTACATAGTAAAGTCCGGGGTGTGGTCAGGATGGGAGCATGATGAGGTCTGGAGAAAGCAGGAAAATCTGAAACTGTGGTCACATAAAGGGTGATCATCTTGTGGTAACCACACTGGGAGCCATGGTCAGTGTTGGGGCATGGTGCCTTGAAAGGTGCATGTGTGGTGGACTGGGTGTGTGATGGGCTGCCTCGGGTCTGTGGGGGACATGTGGAGTCCAGGAGGCAGGAGAGGTGTTGATGGCCAGCAGTCAGGACAATCGGAGGGGCACGATTCCTTCTGTAGGCTGGCTCTCTCCTGCTCAGAACTGATCTCTTATCTTATTTTTCCTCTTTCTAGGGGGACCGAGGTGCACCCGGGATCCCCGGCTCCCCTGGCAACCGTGGTGATCCAGGCATCGGTGTGGCTGGCCCTCCTGTGAGTCTTTGTGTTTCCAGAAATTCTTCCCTTACCCTCCATTCGGCCCCACGGCCACTCCCTGCTGGCCCCCAAGTGAATGTAGAGCCTGTGCCTTCCTGCAGAGACCCTCCCTCTCCCGCTAACCTGGGAGTAGGTCATGGTCCTCCAGTCCATCGGGGCCTAGACCTGTCTACTGGCTTTGTTCTTGAACTTGAAATATTTTGTATGGGAGTAAGGCTTTGGGGAAGACCACGCCTTGTCCAATTGAAAGAGGAGAGAACAAAATTCATCAATACTAAAAAAGAACAAAAATGACTCACTGGCCAAACTTTGCAAATCTGAGTCGTAGCCCGTGAAACTGAATTGGCCGGGGAAGGAGTGTAATGTGGGGGAAATAGCAAGCTCTCGTGTGTTTTAGGCAAAGTGAGTTCATTACCCATCTCCCTCCAGTTAGTCCAAAGGACATAAATGGAATCAAGGGTGGCTTTCATACAGTCTCTGAAATGAAATCTATGCAGTGGTCCTGAGATCAGTTCGTTTGATAAATAAGTCACATCCTTCTGGTAGATGTGAGTCTGGTAGATGTAAGTATGCAGACTCCCTAGAGTTGGTGACTTTAGGGCTTTATGGAGATTTCAAGGACCAGGGACTCTGGGGCCTCCATCCAGGTGGAGGATAGCCCTTAATATTTTCAACCAGCCTCCGCCTGAATATCTCAAGAAATTGAAGACACACTTCTCTTGAAGGCAATACACCTGATTTGAAATGTAGGCAACTATTTCTATAGAGAATAGACATTTGTTAGAACTCTTTTTCCCATTGAGAGTAGGAATATGGTTTGCTTTCATCCATTGCTTCTGATTCTTCCATTTTATAAGATCACACCTCCTACCCATTTACTGAGTTACAGCCTTCAGAATGGAAGGCTAGTTTTCAATCCTGGTGATTTATCTTCTGCCTAGTCCCTTCTTTGCTACCAAGACAAACAGCACGTTAATGATGCACCTTAAAATTTTATCGACTTTTTTCTTGATGGCCATGTTGTTCGGTCCACTTGGGCTGCTTTAACAAACATAGTCATAGACAGTGTGACTTATAACAACAGAAACGTCTTCCCCACAGTTCTGGAGTCTGGAAGTCCAAGAGCAGGGTGCGAGCAGATTCATTGCCTGATGGTCCTCCCCCTGATACATAGATGGCTGTCTTTTCTCTGTGTCCTCACGTGGTGGAGGGACGAGGGACCTCTCATTCTGGGTTCTTTTTTCTAAAGGCATTCATTCCAGTCATGAGGCCTCTGCTCTCATTACCCCGCTACCTCTCGAAAGCCCATTTCCAAATACATCATGAGGGAATTTTGGTTTCCATGTAAGAATTTTGGGGAGGGGTACCTGGGTGGCTCAGTCGGTTAAGTGGCTGACTTCGGCTCAGGTCATGATCTCATGGTTCGCGGGCCCCGCGTCGGGCTCTGTGCTGACAGCTCAGAGCCTGGAGCTACTTCGGATTCTTTGTATCCCTCTCTCTCTGCCCCTCCCCTCCTCATGCTGTCTCTTTCTGTCTCAAAAAAATAAACATTAAACAAAAGAAATTAAAAAAAAGAATTTTGGAGAGACACAAACATTCAGTCTGTAACACCTGTCTTACTATTATTTAAAAGCAGCTCAAATACCCAGTCCTTTTCAAATGCTGTAACTAAGCCTCATAATATCCAAGCTATCCATGTATTGTTGTTACCATTATTTAACCCCATCTAACTTCACCCCTGCTCAATGTGACCTGAATATAAACCAGAGCAGTCCATGACCCCAGCCTCTGCTTGGTTTTGCATTCAAGACATACAGACCACAATAAACACTGATTAAAGGAACCTCAATCTTTGTCTCTCAAATAATTCAAAAGGAAACCCGGTTTATTACCCACAATGTCAATTGTAAAATAGAAATCCCCTTTTCTTCTGCCTGTGGTCCTTTTACCTCCCACCGTTGCTCTTGGGTCCCTCACTCTGTCCCTGAAATTCTCTAGGGAACCCCCCCCCAGCTTGCCTTATTTGCTCCCCGCCTGAATGACCCCCTCCCTTCTATCTCACCCCTGCAGTGGGGTGCAGGGCACCTGTCTCCCTAAAAGTGGCTGGAAACCATGGAGCAGGCATATGGAATCCCCTTGGGAATGTCTAGTTTTCGTCTGGTTTTCTTCCAAAGAAATTCTCAGGTAGAACAAATCTGCCTACTTTATTACATCTACCTTATCTTTTGTCTTTGGCTATTTTTTTTAGTCTTTTGGTAGCTGGAAGGACAATACAGCCAAAGACGCTGTGAAGAAACATAGGAGTTCAGGCGTTGTTATTTCTGAAACCTCCGTCTCACGGGCCTGATCTGGAGTGAGGATTCTGCCTCATGTAGGAAGTAAGCCTAGAAGAGAAAACTTTCTGTAAGGGAGGCTGTAAGGTGAATGTAGGCCTCTCCGTCACTCGGTAGGCCTCTGTGGATCTCGATCAGTTCCCTTAGGGCTCACCGTGTCGAGCCCTTAATGAGAAAGCCGGTCGGGAGAGGTCGACATAGTCCACCGCATGTCCCACTTGAGAGCCAGCTACAATCAGCCATGAAATACCTCCATGCCTAAGTGATTCCACCTGAAAAGTAATTGTTTGGCTGCAGCCAAGGGGCTGTAAATCAACTCTTTAGTGTCTTTCCTCCGCTTCAGCTTATCACAAGCTTCCGTGGTGGACGAAAGCTTACTGAATTTTCATAAATCCTGTCTTTGGCCCCTTGCCCAGGCTCCTGATGGCTTGGGGATCTGCACAGAGGTTTCAGTGGTGCACTGAGGTGAAGGAGGGGGGATGCCAGGGCCGTGGGCTCACCAGGGATGCAGCTGCCCCTTTACAGGAACAGGGCTATTTGCCGGGTGGTCTGGGTCTGGCCCAGCCCTGGGTGTAGAAGCCTGCGTACCCAGCACCCTGTGAGAGGTGCCCCAGCACTGGGTGAAGGCTGCGTTCTGCAGAAGCCTCTCCCGAGAACAGGACCCGGTGCAAGGAGTTTATTTGGGAAATGCTCCAGAAATCACCGCTTAGGGGATGGCGCTGTGGGGGAGGGAAGGGAAGGGAGGGAGGCTGGTTCAGAAGGAGGTCTGGCTGCGGACGGACAGCGAGGGCTCCCCTCCGCTGACAGCCCGGGAGAGGCAGGAGGTGTGGTGCATTGCAGGGTTGTTCTCCGATGGGGGGCAAGGCGGGGGTGTGCGTGTGCCTACTCTGTTGGCCAGCGGGTGAAGCCTGCTCCCTGGGGGGCTGCGGCCCAGGAGCTCTCAGCCAGCCCCACCCTCGGGCTGAGCGCCCCCCCTGTGGCTCCGGGAAGCCCAGGCTGCTGCCGGGCTGCTGTCTGTGTGGGGCGTTTGGAGAGGGCCCTGGTGGCACGACTACATCACTGTTTTCCAGGTTAACAATCTGAGGCTGGCGAGGGGAGAGTGACTTGGCCAATATCACATAGCTAGTCCTGTGCCAGGGCCCAGACGCAGGTCACTTCCCACATCTTCCCAAGCCAGTTCTCCTCGCCTGTGTCACCTCGCCTGGTGGCTGCAGCAGAATGAGCAGGATGATCCATTTCCATTAGGAGGTCCCATTAAGGAGGGACAGGTTATAAGTTCCTCTTCACATCCTCCCTCCCCTGGCCCTACGCTCCGAGGCCTGGGCATCCAGGGAGCAGTGCCGACCCGCTGGAAGGCAGCCCTGGCTTTCCCTGCCAGCCCCTGCACCTCCCCGGACAGGGGGAGGGGTGGCGAAGCAGCTGCGGGAGGTTTGGCTTCTAGATTCAAGACATTCGCAAAAAATCCCTTTAATCTCCAAGTTGCCTCTGATCGTCCTTTAGCAAGGTCTTAAACGCTTAAAAGTGATCCAGCTTAGGCCTGAGGGCAGATCAAAGTGCTGCTGAACCTCACTGAGGCTGGGAGCTTGGGGTCTGCAAGGGCGAGATCCCCACTGAAGGCCGTGTTTGGAGACTCGCGCCTTCCCATGCTGTCACTTTCTTCATGGGTGACGTGCCGGCAATCTCTGCAGCAGCAGCGGCAAGGGTATTGGGAGGTTACATCTTGATGATCTTGGTAATAACACCCGGTTCCCTGCCTTTGACCTTTTGATGTCATAAAAATCTTCCCCAACCTTTCCTTCCTGTCTTCAGTCTTTTGTACCGATGCCTTCCTTGGTGTTGGTAGAGTCACTGGCTCTCTGTGAGGCTGACAGCCTGATAGAAGAAAGAAGCGTGGGGCTGATGATGTGCAATAAAATGTGTCAGCATCCTAACAGGTTTTTTTTAACTCCCCATCCTCTAGGAAATAATATAATAAGACTAGAGATGAAAGTGCCTGAAAGGTGGCAGAACCGTAATCCCAGCGAACCAGCCTACCGGCCTCCAGGGGGCAGCAATGAGCAGGGGATCCTGGGCCAGCGGGTCCTGTTCTTTTCTTGTTACAAATGAGACGATGGGGTGACACCACCTGCCTCAAGTGACAGTTGGGACGTGGCGGAGCTAGGGTTGGGCCCCCAGCATTCTGACGCGCCCCGGGCAGGACAGCAGTAGTGACACGTTCATGCTCCTGAGTCTTCTCTGGGGACAGGGTCCTCTCCGTGCATTGTGGCTCTTGAGCCTCCACTCGGGAGGCCGGCGGTCGTTCTCTGCTTCTGTCTTTACTGAGGACTCGATGTCACGTCAGTTTCAGGTTGTACGGAAGTACTGGGTTTTGTTCATTTGTCTCATCTGCTGGTTTAGTTCCATTCTTTCGTGTAGAAGAAACAGAGAGAGCCACTCGGGTCAGGCTGCCCCCAGAAGGAGATTGGCCCGTTTCACTGGAAGGGAATCAGTACAGCCACATGGCCACTCATCTGGCCCTGCTTGGGGACATTTCTAAGGCATCTCTCAGTAGTTACCCTGAAGCTGATGCCCAGGGAATGTGCATGTCTTCGCTCACTGACACGCGCCTCCATCCTGTTCTGTGTGCAAGAGTGAGGCGCGGCGGGTGTGGATAGTAGGACACCCTCCTACCCCAGGGCTCTGCGTGTGGCCAGGAGCTGAGTGTCCCACTCTTGGTGTTTAGATTCAAGTCTTGGGGTTTCTTAGTTGATGAAAAAAAATTATGTTTGTTTGTTTACTAATCCATTTTGAGAGAGAAAGAGCATAAGCAGGGAAGGGGCAGAGAAAGAGAGATAGAGGGAGAGAGAGAATTCCAAAGAGGTTCCTCACTGTCCACACAGAGCCCGACGTAGGGCTCGAACTCACAAACCGTGAGATCATGACCTGAGCCAATACCAAGAGTCAGACACTTGACTGACTGAGCCATCCAGGTGCCCTGAGAAAAGTTTTAAAATAAGTTTCTACTGTTGCTTCTGATTGGGAGATCACCTTTCAATCTCTGTCGCTAAAGCAATTTCTGTGGCCTGCTGGGGATGTACCGTGGGCCAGGCTCTTGTTCCAGCCTCGCACGGCCTCCCTCCTACCTCACTGCTGGATTTCTACCCTGTCTCCCCGCCCGGCCTTCTCCAGCTGCCGCGGTGCCCACGCCACTCCAGGGCCTGGATCTGAGCTCATCAGTAACATAGAGGCCTCTCCTGAGGGGCACTGAAGGCCCTTCTCACGCAGACTCACCCCAGCTTCTGTGGGAAAGTGTGGCTGCAGCCGCTAGGCATTCCCGTGCCAGGGAACAGAGCTGTCCCTGTGCAAACGCAGACACACCCCAGCTGCCGTGGGAGAGTGTGGCTGCAGCCGCTAGGCATTCCCGTGTCAGGGAACAGAGCTGTCCTTCCTGCGCAAAGCTTACCCTCCCCTCTGCCAGGGTCGCGCGTGCCCCTCCTCTGCCTGGGAAGCCCGCCAGCCTCTTCCCCCAGGCTCTCTGCCCTGGCCCGCGCTGGGTGAAGCCTCCTGGACTCCCTCAAACAGATGTCAGCGGCTCTGGCATCTCTCAACCCAGACCCACTGAGTCCTGTTGGTTCCTGGAAGGGTGGTTTTCCTCACGGGAGTTCCAAGTGCAGGCCCTCCATGACCACCTGCACCTCCCCCAAGCCCAGCACGGAGCCTGGCCCACGTTAGCATTCAGATAAGAGACCATGGAGCAGAGAAGATGCACCGTGGTGCTGGGTATATTGGTGGAGGTGGTGGTGAGAGGTGACCAACCTTCAAAGGAGGGAACCAGTGGTGTTAGCCTAGCAGCATAGCAAAGAAAGAGGGTTTAGTATACCTAGAGCCTCTTGGGGCCTTCAGTTTGGTGAGTTTTCACTGTCGGCAATTATCAGCAAAGAACAAAAGCATTGTGGTGCATGCGCATGCGTGCGCGTGCGCGCACGTGTGTGTGTGTGTGTGTGTGTGTGTGTGTGTAATATGTATGTACGCATAGTGTATATAGTATATAGAGAGTATACACACACACACATATGCCATATATACTTATATTTATCAAGGAGAATTTCTGATCTACCAAAAGAATGTTTGGGGAGAACAGCCAAATGAGCCCCATGCAGCCACCCTCAGCTCCAACAACCAGGATCCCTGTCCAAGCCCATTGCTTCCTGTTCGTCCTCAACTCCCCTCCATTATTTTGAAGCGAGTCCCAGATGTATCTCATTTTATCTATAAATAATTCCAGCATATTTCTAAAAGATGATGACTTTTTAAATGCAACCACAATTTCATTATTACACTCCCCAAAGCAGTTCCATAACATCAT
Organism: Helogale parvula; assembly: GCA_004023845.1. Taxonomy (NCBI): domain Eukaryota; kingdom Metazoa; phylum Chordata; class Mammalia; order Carnivora; family Herpestidae; genus Helogale; species Helogale parvula. Next base: position 54,284 of record PJEM01004996.1, on the reverse strand, counting down.
CAAATATCCGGTCAGTGGCCAAGTTTCTATTTATTCCGTAAATGTGATGCTTCCGTAGTTCTCTTTTGTTTGAATCAAGACCCAAATAGAAACAGTAATTGGTTGATGTTTCTTAATTTCCTTTATAAATATGTAGACTTCCTTCCATTATTTTTCTTTCCTTTTGCAATTTATTTATTGATGAAACAAGATTTATTTTTTTTTGGACTCATAGAGCTTCCCATAGTCTGGAATTTGCTAATTTAATAGTTTAACACGCTGCCCTGTGCCTGTATTTCCAATACATCAGCGATGGGGCCTGGAGCCTTGATCAGACCCAGGCTTGATGTCTTTGGCAAGACTTCACAGGGAGCGTGTTCTTCCGTCAGGAAGCGCATGATGTCTGGTGGTCTCTTGTCGTGATGTTCACACTCTTTGATGTCCAATGTTTAGATCAATTAGCACATCAAGGGCTGCAAATTGATGCCTTTCTTGTTCTCCTAACTCTTTTTTATGCCTCTGCTAGAATACTTCTAGGTGGAGGAAAGGTCCCTCAAGTATAATTTACATCCCCAGTGGTACCATTCAAACGGTACGACACATACAGAATGTTCCATTCTTCCCCTTCAATTATTTTCAAATAATGACTTGATTCCCTAGCATCTTGCAAAGATGATTAATTAGGTGCGTTTGTTTTTCATCAGTAATTTTGAACCCATGGATTCAAATACATTTGATGTGTTTTTATATATTGTGGTGATTCTTTCTGTTGATAAGCAGATGGTCTTAGCTGATGCCAGTGGAAGCTTCTCCCAGTTGATACGAAGTGCCGTTGACGCAAGCCTAGTGGCCTTTGATAGTGTCCCTGGAATGACAGGGGGACCAGTCATTTCTCCAGGGAGCTCCGTTTCCTTCTAGTGGAACGTGGTATCCAAGGCCAAGATGCGTGTGTTGGGGTAAAGTGGCTCGTCAGCAAGCGTATCAGAAGGCATGACCTTGGAAAAGAGGGTTGTGGTTGTTGAAAGGATGTTCAGGCTTCATGTTTAGGAATACCGTGGTCCCATCCCTCCTCCTCAACACTTCTATTACATTTCTTAAAAAGCATCCTGACCAAAGAGCCGAGAGGGTGGGCCATGCGTGGAATGGCCTAGTTCTCTACTTTGAGAATCTGTTTTGACTTCTGATCACTCAAGGCAAGGTGGCCATCTAGCTTTGTGTTGCCTGTGAGGAGACTGAAGCTCAGAGAGATGAAGTCACTTGCTCAAGGTCAAACAGCTAATAACTGATAAAGCTAAGATTTGAAATGAATGCCTTTTTGACAACAGAATCCATCTCTCAGATGTGGATTTTATATTAAGTAACATAAAAGAGGAATTTGAGCTCAATCTAAATAAACAAATTAAGTGCTTGAGGCAGGTTGTGGAGTTTCATTTGGAACTAAGGGCGCCTCCCCATGCCGGTAGTCAGTTGTCCCGGGTCCTTTCCTTGAGGCACGAGCGCAGTCTCAGTAGAAATCTACCTGGAAGAGGGTAGACTGCAGGTGTGGGGTTGGCCCTTGTACACCGTTGACTGACACATGGCAGAACCAATTAGAAGTAAGGCAGAGAAAGTGGCTTCGGAGTCAGATAGACCCGCAGTGGAAGCAGGTCTCTTGTCTTACCTGCTCGATTTACCTACTTGCCCTGTGGCTCGGAGACTCCCCACTCCTTTCTTCAGTGCACTTAAGAAGATGCTACCTCTGTTTTATCAGGTAGTTCTGGAATGACTTTTTTTGTTGTTTTAGAGAGAGAGAAAGGGTGCGCACATGAGCTGGGGAGAGGGGCAGAGGGAGAGAGAGAGAGAGAGAGAGAGAGAGAGAGAGAGAGAGAATCTAGAGCAAGTGCCACTCTGAGCATGGAGCTTCATCCTACAACCCTGGGATCGTGACCTGAGAGAAAATCAAGAGGCAGATGTTCATCTGACTGAGCCAACCGGGCACCCCATCTGCAACGTATTTAACAGGTGGACTTTTAGGCTACCCGGCTTGTCATGCTGCCAGAAACCTATGCATTTACGTGCAATCCCTCCTCTTGGGAATATCTGGGAAGTTCTTCTGCGCTCTGCCGCAGGGAGCTGCAGGGTACGCTAGACTGAGCAGCAGGTGTTTTAACCCTGCTGTCGAGTGACTCCTGGTGTGGCTTGGGCAAGCCTCAGTCTCCTCTGTCCTTCTTCTGATCATCAATGAAAAGCAGGGGTGATTACACCTGATTCTAAGGTTCCCGTGCTCTAAAATGTTCATTTCAATGGAGTGCCATTTGCTGTTTTACTGTATCGTGATGGCCGGGGGCATGGTGCTGAGTGCTGGAGAGACCGTGCTGTGTTAGGTGTTTGGTACCCACCTGACCATGCAGCACTCAGCCATTCAGTGGCAAGACAGACAGCCAAGATGTGAGGATAGTCTCCGGCATTGCATCCTGGGTGGGGTGTGAGGGGGGTCTGGGGGGCCCTCTCTAACGAGCATCCCATGAGGAGCCAGGGCAAGCTTTCCAAAGTGGTGACATCTCAACTGAGAACCAAAGTGTGACAAGAGTGTGTCCAGGCAGGAAAGTGGGACAGACCCTGCCAGGCAGAAGCACAGTGTAGGGAAGGCAAGGGCCAAGGGAGCGTTCCGCTCACGGGAGGACCTGAAACTACACACTAATGCCTTCATCAGCGGCCACGTCTTAGATGCCGTATCCAGAAGCCAAGCTGGATGCACTCACAGGAGGGCAAACTGGGGTGGGGGACACCCCTGTTAGGAGGTGGGGGCACCCCGGCAGCACCAACCAAAGCAGGCCACGCTGGGGAGTCTGGCCCTGAGTGTGCCCCCAGCGTCTCCCAGGCAGGACAGAGGCACCCCATGAGGATCCTGGGATGCTGGTACCCACCTGTGCCAGAGCTGCAAACTAGAGAGAGCTCGGGTGTCAGGATCCGAGTGGGTGCCGGGATAGGGTGGTACGTGCTCAGGGGCAGATGGGGGCAGTTCCAGGAAGACCTCCAGGTGCGGCGTTCCCAGTGGGCTGAGCAGGTGCGCCAGGCGGCACTTAGCTACTCCTTCCGGGACAGTTAAAGACCTGGCTTGGAAATAAACGCTCCAACGTGTTTAAAGAAACATTTCATTCTGACTCTATTTACTTGTTTTGTTTGTTTGTCTGTTTCTTAGGGACCTTCTGGACCACCAGGAGACCAAGGACCCCCGGTACAGTATGAGTAAACGGAAGGCTTGGGCTTAACGGAGAAATCCTGTTCTAATGAAAGCAATTTTAAATCAGCGCAGCTAAACAAAAATGGTTTCTGCAGATGCCTAACGTTAAACAGTGCAGATCTCTAGCAAACAACCACCAGTCTCTGGGGTGATGGAGAGGGGAGGGGAGGGACGGTCATCACGTCCAGTGCATCTGCGATAGAGTTGGCCAGACGGAGACTGGCTTTGCTCTTCAGCATCACTGCCTCACAGAAGGACAGTGTTGCTTGATGAATTTAATTACCAGCAGAACTAATTTTGAATCCTGGCTTCACCACCCCCAGCCACATTATCCTGATCCAGTGGGGCCTCTCTCTTATCTGTAAAGTGGGCATGGTGGGACCCACGGGCCTTTGCGGGGTTCCGATGGACTGAATGCGATGAAGCCAAAGGAAAGTTCTCAGTAAACATTTGTTCCAAGGAGTGGCCGCCATTGATGATAAACATATGCATGCATTTACCAGGAAAATGTGAATTTCTACAAACTCTCCCCAGAGCGGGAGGAGCTGCAGATTAGCACCTATGATGACATATTTCAGAAGGAAATTCTGTGCATTCGGGTGATTTCTGAACCGAGACATTGGGTTTTTATTCCCATTTTTTACACACGAGGAATCGGAGGCTCAGAGCAGTTAATTGCTAGCCATCAGATTCCCAAGCAGGTTGACGAAAGGGCAGGTCGGTGTGAAGGGGACACCTGGGAAGTGCTGGGAGAGGCAGGGTTAGCTCCTGGACGGCCGTGGGGCACAGTTCGAGCACCTGCCAAGACAGCTGCTTCTATTTAAGGAAGGTTTCCATAGGAAGGGAGATCCACAGTGAAAAATATCTGTGAGAATGCCTGACATTGTCCAGAAATTTTCAGCAGAATGGGAGTGATTTTCTAATAGAAAGTCATAAATGTCCTCTAAGTACTGGGTACTGTGCAGAGCAGCCAGTCTCCCGCCGGGCACTGAGGGGTGAGCCCCAGGGCGCTCACTGCAGGAGCTGACCCTCTGACCCTTCTGCTCAGTGAAGGGACTTTCCTCCTGGGGCCTGGGCAGGACGGCACACACTGAAGGTGTTCCAGAACATTCTGTGTGTTTGGGGGGGGCACGCCCACTTCCAGAGCAATGGAGAAATGAGTAATCACTGAGCAGGGAATCTTGGCGCATGATATCAGACTCCTCATAGTAACAGGCCGTTTGTACAGTGGGAACCAACTAGTGCCAAGGAAAGGGGACCTGATTTTGCTTACGCTGTTGGTGAGTGGCTTACCCTCTTTTCTGTCAGGGATCGCGAGGCTTGCCTGGAGTCCCCGGCCCCCAGGGACCAGCTGGCCAGGATGTAAGTAAGGACAAATGGTAGGAACCTAGCTTCCGGAGGCCCCTGGAAGCGCACCTCCCCGTCTCCCAGCTTCCCCTTGACCCAGGGACCCCTGGAGGAAGGCTTCTCCCCTAATCCCTGCCCCTTCCCCAGCAACATTTTAGATCCTTGATCTTCTGTTGATTGTGACCTGTGACTCTGTATTGTCTGGTTTTACTCCTTATGCTTTTGTGTTACACTTTCTGGACCTTGTTAGCTCCCAGTGTCCCATATAATGCCTCCCGTTTTTTTTGTGGGGGTGGGGTGATCAATCCCCTTACCTACCTAGCTGGTCCTTTCTGCTCAAGTCAGGTGCCATGGACTTGTTCTCCATGGACTTGTTCCTGCCCCCTCCCTGCAATAGCTTTCTCCCCTTATCTGATGCTAAGGATGCATCACTTCTGACATTGTGGCGATAATCATCTCTTAGTATCTGCCGTCTGGCTCCTGCTTAGATAGGTCTGAGCTCCAGGAAGATAGGGACCATGTGTCTCCTCCATCTCTAGGTCCTTTGGGTCACCCTAGGTCCTCTAGCAACACCCACGTGTGGCTCACTGCGTCCTCTGACCAAATGGTTGGATGGCGACAGTGAGTTCCTATGAAGCAAAGATGTCTGGCACCGTTAAGAGATAGTATTTACTCTTAGACATGCATCTCTCCATCTATGGTTTCCGCTCCCTACAGGCAGGGATGATAAGTCACCCTCCCCGTCCCTTCCATGGTTCTACTACAGGAAGTTACCCTCTAGAACCTGTCCACATGTTCTCGTTTACCCGCCCCAGTCTCCATGCCCCCTTTTAACCAGCTCTGCTCTCAAGCTGGCCCTTTCAGCTGCGCTCGGAGACGGATGGCAGGGTGTGAGCATGAGCTGTTTGCGGCTTTGCGTTTTGGATTCACGTCACAGGAGGGGCGGCGTATTCTAAATATTTGCCACAGCTGAATACTTGCTGGGAAGGGTTGAGTGTTCGGCTAAGGTTGGAAACGATGCATCTTTATGGGCACCAGTCTTCATGGTTGGGTGACTTTTTTCTACTCAGTTACACTTGGCAGATACAGAGGTTGGGGGGACGGGGGACGTGAGCAGAGCAGCTCTGGATGATGTGCTGAGCACAGTTCATGTTTCATTTCTTTCTTCTCTTAGGGCGTACCAGGGAATCCAGGAGAAAGAGGGCCCCCCGGCAAACCAGTATGTCAACTCCCTGTTCTGGATGAATACTAACTCCCCAGTCAGGGCTCCAGTGAGAATAAAACGCAACTCAGATGGTCTGAGAGGCTGAAGGAGGGACTTCTTACAGAGCCATGGGCGGGGGGCTGAGCCGAGATGCTGGGGAGCCCAGAGACAAGCCCCAGGGGGAGGCCGCCATGACCACGACCCCTGTTTCCAGCACCAAGTGAAAGCATAGGGTGGGGAAGGGCTGCCAGATTGGAGCTGTCGTTGTGGGTTCAAGGTCATTGCCAGAGAGCTGGGCCCAGGATGGGAGCAGGGTGTCCCCAGCCCCAGTTTCCTGAGGGTGGCTCTCCTTGTCCACCACAGCCAAGGCCAGCAGGCACTTAGCCCCACGACTTGCTCCTCACGCTGTAGCCTCAGGGTGCTGAGCAGGGAGGAGGGTAGAGGGTGGACCTGGGGGTGAGCAAGTGACCCCAGCACATACTGCAAATTCCTAACTGGCCCATTTCCTGCCCTTGTCCAATGATGTGAGCACCATCCAGTTTCCCCCTTAGCACGGTAGGAACGGTGGAAGCCATAGGGTTGCTGGGAAATGGCTGGTCTGGGCACCGGCTCCTTGCGGCCCAGCCCACGCCTCCCGCAGGCTCCCTCGTGAGCAGCATGTTTATCCCCATATTGCTGTTGGCAGAGAATCCCAAAGCCTTGGCCCGGTGACCCAGCCACGGGATGGCATGGCGGGGGGAGCCCCCCGAGAGAGGAGCAGTGAGGACGAACGGTCCAGGCAGGCAAGCAGCAGTGCAGACACGGGACAGACTGGTCCCCTGATCCCCTGAAAGACGTTACCCAGGAGGGAAGAGACGGCAGCAGCCGGGCTGGGGATTCTGAGGCCACAAGGTCGAGACCATGAGTCTGGTTCTGAAACCAGGAACTCATCTGCCAGAAACTTCAGCTCGAGCTGGACTGAGAGTGTGAGTGTCCTCTAAGCTGACCTTGAGGACTCGGACAAGCACCCGGGGCTCAGGGGCCTGTGGGTGCCAGCCCCAGCATCTCCTGGGATGCCAGGGGACAGCAGACAAGGGGGTGGGGACCCTGCTCGGTTCCAGGGGGTCCTGGAGGCCGTACCTGAGGGACACGTGACAGGTCATGTGGGAGTTTAGGGACAGCTTACTCACCCTCCTCCTCTGCCCAAGCCGGCTTCATGGCCACAAAGTGAGCCCTGAAGAAGCCACGTCATTAGTCTGGTGACGCGGGGGGAGCGGAAGGTTCAGACCAGAGGCTAAACGAGGGTTCAAATGACCTCTGCCAAATCCAGACCGTTACCCCTCTCTGCAAAGCGAACCACGTCAGCACAGACTGCTGGCAGTGTGGACAAGCATGGCTGTCCTCTAGCTGGCCACCTGCAGGGGGAGAGTGAGAGAGAGGGAGGAAGGGGAGAGGAGAGAGGAGGGAGAAGAAATAAGTCTGTTTCTGATCACCTTTAAATTCACTGAATGCCCTGCCCACTAATGGTCCCAGATACATCCCAGTAGCTGTCGGGGTCTCTGTGCTCTCGATGGTCAGAGTGGGCCCCCAAGACCCCCTCAGGCTCCATGATTCCCTGGGAGGGCTCCCGGAACTCAGGAGCACAGTTCATTCACAGTGACGATGACGGCTGCTTAGGGAGGGAGGGCACAGGTGGCAGCCCGCACGGGGACGGGAGAGGCACAGGCATGGGGCGCAGGGCTCCCTGCATGTCTGCCCTGGGGGGCTCGGGGGGCCGGCACCTCACTCCCCAGCAGTTTCCGGACAGCAGGTGCTCGGGGAAAGCATGGCATGTTGCCAACATGGGAACCTCACCCAAGCCTTACCAGGAGGGGGCGTATCCGAGGGCATTGAGGTTACCTGTCAGGAGCTGGCAAGGTCAGGGTGAGCATGTGTGGATGTCCTTGGCCGCCTGAGTTCAGCCTTTACTGCACGGTCCCGGAGCATTTGTCCAGCGCTGCACCCCCAGGATTCCTGAGCTGGGCATCCCCACCTGGGGTAGGATCCCCTCAACGGCAGCCTCTGGTGGGGACACTTGAGCAGTGGAGGGTATGAGGGTGAAGCCCATGAGGACTGAGGGAGGCAGGACAGGGCAGGGGAAAGGCAGTCCTGGGCTGACCCCGTGGGGTCTGGATCTGTGAATGGCACCACAGCACTGTCCCACCCTGAATCACAAAGCCACTGTGTCATCCCGTATCGGCCAGTCCTGCATTTCCAGCCCACATCCCCGGAGCTGGCGGAGTTGTCCACCGGGAGGTAAGGAGGGCTCACACTGGCCTCACCACTTCCTGCTGCTTATTGCCCCGCCTGGCCATGGCGCCTGGAAAAATCCATGTGTGAGCAACTTCTCAGAGGCCAGCCTGGCGGACGGCTAAGCGCCTTGTGCCCACCCTCGGGAGGCACGGCAACCCCCAGACCCGTTCCTAGGTACTCTTATGTGACCTCCCCCGAGAGGTTTATGGCAGTGGGGACAAGGCATTCATTAAACTCTTCCCTGAGGCCCCCCTGCACCCAGACTGAACCTCTGCACCCTGCTCTCTCTGCCTCTGTGAGTGCCGCCCGGCCGGCTGGTCTGGGGTGGCCCCTCTCCGATTATCCGGGGGCCTCTCATGACCGCATGGAAAAATCACAGCTCCTGCAATGCCAGCAGCACAAACGTGTCCCAGTTTGAACAATATGGATCCTCTACAGTCGGTTATTAACTTCCCGGGGAAAAAATGTGAGGAGTCAGGACAAAACCTCTTTCCGCTTTTAAATTAAAGTTTTAATAAACAATATTGCAGAGAGTGGCCTTCCCGCAGAGGGTCTCGGAACGAGGGAGGTTTGGGCTTTAGCTACAGCGGCCACTCCCAAAGTGAGCTGCGCCTGTGGGGCTGGCCCTGCCCGGGCACCTCCAAATCGGAGTCCGCCAGCCCCCCGTCCTGGGTGTGCACCTTGGGTCACATCCCAGAGGGTCACCAGAGCACTGCAGGAGGCCACACACATCCACAGTCACTACATCACAGTCCTGAGCAAAGGTGCAGGGTGCCACCCACACACGGCTTTGGTTAGCCGCAGGTGCGGCAGGAGCCCCGGGGGGCCGGGAAAGGGGTTTGGTAGCCTGGGAAATGGTAACAATGGCTTTGTCGACCCCAAGATGCTAGAGACGATTATAATTCATAAAGCTGAACGTAGACTGACTTCATCAGAAGACACAAGCACTGCACATCCACTTGTGGTCACAGGCTTCCCAGATTACGGAGGAAAATCTAATACCTCCGCCCGGAGAGCAGGTTCTCTGGTGCTCTTTCTCCCTTGCAGAAGTTAGAAGTTTGCAAAATACTGTGTCTGTCTACTCCAGTTCCCCCTAAGAATTCCCTCTTCCCTTCGGTATCTGCCTTGTACACGTTGCTTTCCCTTCAGCCGGGTGTTCCTTATACCGGCTGTGAACTCAGCCTCCACCCCACCTTGCCCGTAACCCTAACACAGCACACGCCAGCTCAGGGGGTTTGAATGTGAACTTGGTGACCTATAGACTTCTACATACGTACCTTCAGAGGCTTTGTAATTACCCTTGACTAATGAAATCTCCTTCCCAGAGATAAGACACCTTCACCCCACAATGAAGGGTGAGGTTTAGAATGTGATTTCACTGGGGAGATCTAGAAAAGTGGCTTTAAATTCATACTCGGTTGTGAATGGCTGATAGCAACGTCTCTTACCCATCTGGGGACTCTAGGACAGTGCATCCCTTTGCCGTCCACAGCACCCATATGACCTCTGAGGCTTTGGTGGGGGCGGGGAGGAGAGGCCACCAGGAGAACAGGCCAGCAGCAGGAGACTAGCGACCAGACAGGCCGATTTCTGACAGACTTGGCTGTACTGGCAGCCTGTACAGTTACCTCAAAAGTGACTTCTTCCCAAGCCCCCCCAGCTTGGGATCCACTGTGTGCGTGCGTGTGCGTGTCTGCACTGACTTATTTTTACTTCGGCAGGGGCCCTCTTCACTGCTGTCTCCAGGGGACATAAATCTCTTGGTCAAGGTAAAAGCGTGAAGCAAATGTGCATGCGTTTTGGAAATGGTGGAGGGGGGTTGGAGATCTCCGTCAGCGGGGATTTTTGTTTGAACGACTGTGTTGGCTTCGGTGCGGACAGCGGCCCCGTTTGCTGAGCGCTCCCTGTGTGCCCGGCGACACGCCAGACCCGCTGTCTCATCTGGCGGCCACCAGCCGCGTGCGTCAGTTTAACTTTACGTTAATTAAAATTAAATACAATTTAAAATTCAGGTCTTTGGTCCCACTAGCCACATTCTAAGTGCGTGACGACCAGAGGCGGCTTGGGCCCGTCTTGGCACGATGCAGAAACAGCCTAGCTGTCGTCACAGAAAGTTCTGCTGTGCAGGGCTGTGCTGAATGCTGGGTGTGCATCTCTTCCGCACTTGCTCTGGGAGGTTGGTGCCGCTTGTGTTGTAGGTTTGCACGTAACGAACCTGAGACCCTGAAGATCAGTAGCTTCTAGGAATCTAAAATGCAATCTTCATGGATTTCAGAGCCTGACCTCTAACCCCACATCGGGGTGTGTGCGCGGTAGGTGGTCAGGCAGCTTGGGCGTGCGTACTGCCAATCAAGAGCCAGGCTGCTGGTGCAGGGAGGGGAAGGGCGCTGCGGGGCTCCTTGGCCGGGAGGGGACCAGATCTGGGTTCAGACTCAGCTGGTTTTCAGAACCTGTCCACCTTGTCCACGAGGGCCAGGAGCCCTGAGAAGCTGCACAGCCCTCTGCTGAGATCAAGGGAGGACCACTAAGTGCCCAGGTGCCTGGCCAAGGGCCTCGGAGGCCAGGACGGGCTTCGAGCCAGACAGACGCATAAGGTCTGTGCTTCAGAAAGAACAGTCCCGCTGCAGTGAGTGCGGAGGACCCTTCTCCTGGCCCTGCGTCAAGCCTTTGTCTTAACTGAGGATGAAGCTTGGCATTTGTGTGATTCGCCTTTCCTCACGTCCTGCATCCAAACACTTGGGTGAGAGCGAGAGAGGAAACCCAAAGAGGAAAGAAGACCTTTCCAGAAGCCTGAGATTTGCAATCTCTGTACACATTGAGACGCCTTGATGGAAAGTTATACATTTTCTTTTTTTTAAAAAGTAGTGGTAGAAACTCTTTCCTGATTTTAATTGACAAGAGAAAGCTTTTTTCACAGTCAAGGACACGACAAGAAATCATTACCTATTGATTCAGTTCCTGGTTGATCGAGGCTTTTATGAGACTAACTCGTGTCTCATCATTCCACCGCTCCAGAAGGAGCTACGTTTGCATCAGCCCTGCCCCTTCCCCTGCAAGGATTTCAACCTCAAGATGTCCCGGCCTCTCTGCCAACGACAACAAGTGTGCAGCCTCATGCCTTATGGCCACAGAATCAACACTGACAACTTGGCGTGTTTTACCCACGACAGGATGAAGCTGTGCTCACTGGGGCAGCGGGGGGCCCCAGAGGGAACTGGACACCCACATTCATGGGAGCCCCATGGGCTCTCTGGAGCCTTGGAGCTGCACTTTGCCTGGAAATCCTGCCTGGGACCACCTGGGCTTGCCCGGGTCAGCAGAGAGTACTATTATTGTTTATAGCCAGATGCTGCCATTTTGATGTAGGTTACAGCCTGCCGGCCTGGCCCACGTGGTTGGGGGCAAGTCCCTGGCTTGCTGAGAAGGCATCTTTTATTACAGAATATTTATCTCTGCCCCGAGGAGTTTGATGGCATCACAGACTTCATTCTCAGAGTTGGAAAACTGCCTGGGTAGAAAGTTCATCTCCTAAGAGTCCTGTTAAATGAACTTCCACAGTTGAATCTGTGCCCAGCAAGGTCATCCTCGGGATGGCTCCATCAGATGGCTCCCTTGGATAAATATTATTTCATCTGATCTCGAGCCCCGCTGGGGAAGGCACTTACTTGTTCAAGGTAACAGAGCTGGATAACGGCAGTGCCGAGACCCAAACCCAGTGTGTGCAGCCGCAAACCCTTGTGTGGAACATCACAGCTGGGAACATCACAGCTGGGATTCAGGTATCTGGCAAGAGGTTGGGCAAGATGACCTGGAGGCTCTGCCTACTCCTGGAAGGCAACACAGCTTTCTTCACAAGGCAAAGCCAGTGGCGTTTCTCTCTTTGGTGGGCATTTTGTGGTGCATTTGCCTAGTACAGTGCACCATGCTGACTACCAACCCAGTGAGCCGGGTTTGATGAAACCATCCCAGACCAAAGGAAGGGGGTAGAGACCAGAGGGAACCAGCATTATAGATCTGCAGCACAACAGGGGCTCTGCCTGCGTGGTTTCATTTAGATTTTGCAACAATCCTCTAAGGAAGGAGAATGACCCTGTGATAAGGAAATAGACTCAAAGGGATTGAGTGAGTTGCCTGAACAGCTCAGTTCAGGAGAGGAGTTGGCCGGCATCAAGGGCATCTTCTCAGCAGATGAGGCAAGACGAAAGATTCGGGGAGCAAAACCAGAACAGACATCTCAGTGGTACGTTCGCAGCTAGATTCATGTGCTCTCACCACATGCCAGGCATGGCGTGAGGCATTTTTCATGCATTATCTCATTTCTTTCTCGCGGACTTCGAGGTCCTCAGTTCACAGATTAGGAGGCTGAGGCTCAGAGAGGTGAAGCCAGGATCCCAGGTGGGCGGAGGCTTCCATGGGGTCTCTTGCAAACAGAACGCTGTTTAGTCTCAAGGCATTGGGATAGCCCAGGGCCAGGAGGGACTGGGGGCCCCAGGAGCACAGGGGCCAGAGTGAGTATAGGTGGGGACACAGGCTGGAGGCTGCTCTCACTGTGCTCCCTGGACTCCAGGACTGGGTCAGTGTGGTAAATCCAGCACCCGCACTGTTAAGTCTGGAGTCTGCTACCGCTCATCTTCAGTGAGCCATCCTAGACAGACCCAGGCTGAGAGCCCTCCAGAAACCGGAAAGAAATAGGGAGGCTGGGAGATCTTATATTAAGTAGATCTAGATATCCCCTGTGGGGTGTGGATCCCACCACAGAGCATGGTTCCGGGTCACCGCTGTGGCCTCCGGTGTCAGCGGCATCTCAGTGGCCAGATTTCGTGGTGCTCCTAGGTTAGCCCCACCCCCATGCAGCATGCACCCATCTCTCCAGACTTCCAGGGAGGCACCTCATTTGAAAGAACTGCAAGAGAAGCTCTAGGAATAGGGGACTTCATCCTAAATCTGCTTTTCTTCCAAACAAAGTACACCAGCCAAAGCCAGTGTATCTGGGTGGTTCTCTTTCATCCTCACTCCATACACCTCAACATTTGGCACTCCCCAGCCTCTAAAAATCATTCAACCAGCTGCTGAGACCACCTGCTAAAAAAAGATGGCACGGGACACCAAAAGGTCAGATGGGCAGGTGGTTGGTCAGTTGGGCTGGCCAGTTCATTCATTTATTGAACTCACGATCAGCGGAAGGCTCTTTGTTCTGATTTGGACATGTAAAGATAAAGCAACGCTACCTCTGTCTTTTGGGAGCTCACACCTTTTTGCTCAGTGTGGAGGGGACAGAGCTGTACATGGACCACTTCAGCAGTGAGGCAAGCGCTTTGACAGCAGGAGTTCCTGGGACTGTGGGAGCTGGAGTCAGAAGCAATCCCCCATCTGAAGCAATCAGGAAGGCTTCTTGGTGTAGGAGATTTCTAAAGGCTCTTCAGAGGTTAAATAAGAGGGGCACCTGGGTGGCTCATTCGCTAAAGCATCAACTCTTGATATTGGTTCAGGTCATATTGGGTCATTCATGGGATGAAGCCCTTCTTTGGGCCCTACACCTAGCACAGAACCTGTTTGGGATTCTCTCTCTCTCTCTCTCTCTCTCTCTCTCTCTCTCTCTTTCATTCTCTCTGACCCTACCCTACTTCCATTCTCTCTCTCTCTGTCTCTCTCAAAATAAATAAACGTTTTTTTAAAAGGTTGAATAGGAGCAAAGCAAATGAAAGGAAAGTGAGCCATTCAGAGTTGCTTTTGTGAGTCAGGGACCATCCTGAGTTAGAGACCAAGAAGAATGCTAAATTACCTACACCGTCACCTACACCTACACATGAAGCGGACACAGGCCTGTGCACACGTCTCCGGCGGAGCATTCAGAAGGCCATGGTTAGTGCATTTGTCTTGTGCCAGTGGATGCCCTGCAAGTGTGAACTCTCCAAGATGCGTACTCACTGTGGTCTCCAAGTAGAAAGGCGTGGAGCCTAACTGGATGCTTCACAAGTAATTTTGCACCAAGGGAGTCACTGAGTGCAGGCGTGAATGAAGCTACTAGCTTAATGCCCTGGGAATGATCTCACATTATCCTAAGTGCCTGCTCTGTAGTAACTCATCGAATCTGTATCACAAGAGGGGAGGGAAGATTGCAGAGAAACACCGCAGGCCTCTGGGATAAGACACGGGCTGCAGGGTGCGTAAGCCAGTGAGTTTTGTTTGCTGCACCCTGTACCCCAAACTGCAAGGTCTTGGGATGTCACAGACACATTAGAAATCATGTTCGCTGGGCTCAGAGGACTTCAGAATCATGCCAGGGACGGCACTCACCTGCCTTAAAGAAGTAGAGCAGAGGTCTGTTCCCGGGAACATTTATGAAATGCTTCTTTAGGACAAAGAATAATGGCAGGTGTGTGGCCACACTGGGGCTGTGCCTTGCTTCCATTGTTCGGCTGGCTGCTTTGCAATCCACTTAGGCAAACCCACAAGATGGAGAGCTTAGCTCCCCGCTTGGTTCTGTCACCAGCTTCAGGGACGGGACGTGCAATCTGTAACAAGCCTAAACGTTTGCAGCAAATCCATACTGTTAACATTATTAAATGCTCACAGGTAGCAGTGCACTCTTGACATCATTGTGGGCTCTTCGTCAGGCAGTCGGGTTGGCAGGAAGTGGAGAGAAGGGAGGTAATAATCCAGATGTATCAGAGCTAAAACCTAAGATCAAGAGAAAAATGCAGAGTTAGAAACAAACATTCTGGGTAATGACTCGATCCACCTGTTTGCTTCTATGCTATTTACATGGGTCTCCATTTGCCCTACCAGTAACTCTTATTTATTTTCCCTAGGATGTGTGCAGTGACTGCCCTCCAGGCCCCCCGGGCCTCCCTGGTCTGCCAGGTTTCAAAGGCGACAAAGGTCTCCCAGGGAAGCCAGGGAGAGAAGGCACAGAAGGGAAAAAGGTAAGGAAAAAAGGGGGAAGCTTTGTCCTTGTCACCGCGATGAAGCCCACCATCTTGGAGAGCAGAGCACTGCCTCCCTGGCACAGATGGAGGGGGGCACCTACACAAGGCTGTGACTACGGGAGGCAGGGGGTCATCCTGGGGACTGGCCACCCATTGGTTGTGGGCTATGCCCATGAACGCATGCTCACATTCAGTACCACCACCTGCCCACACCCCCTTCTCAGACATGATGGAGGCGGGTGGGACAGGGAAATTTCAGTGGGAAATCAGTGACGACGTGTGTCAGGACAGTGGCTTGCTGTTGGCTCTGAGTATGAGCTCCAGACACCCATTCTGACTGTTTTTTTTCTCTTCCTGCTACAGGGAGATGCAGGGCCCAGGGGCCTCCCAGGGCCTCCAGGAATCGCTGGGCCGCAGGTCAGTGAGCCCTCATTAACACTGAGTATATCCATTCTGCTCATCCCGCTGGTTAACCCAAGTCTGAGGAACAGTAATGTCCAGTGTGAAGGAATCATGGTCTTAAAACCGTGAAACCCACAGTCAGGGTCTAGCTGTGGCTTCAACTCTCTCAGTGACCTTGGAAAGGGGCACTTGAACTTGCAGAGTTTCAGGTTGCTCATCTACAAATGCCTCAGTGGTTGAACTATAAACCGAGCTTGGGGATTGGAATGGGCCGTCCTCTCTGGTTAAGCCAGGAGCTTTGGCATCTGAGGGCTCTGAATTTAAATCCCAGCCCTGAACCAAGTCTTTGATAGACCCTCTGGGCCTTCATTTCACCACCCACTCGTGGAAAGAATAAAAGCAACTTGAGGGGGGCACCTGGGTGGCTTGATCGGTTAAGCGTCAGACTCTTGATTTCAGCTCAGGTCTTGATCTCAGGGTCATGGGTTCGAGTCCCACGTTGGGCTGTGTACTGAGTGTGAAGCCTACTTAAAATAAAACAAAAGCAACTTCAGAATTTGTTAAAAATGGACGATGTAACGCACAGAAAGAACTAGTCACTCAGTAAGTAACCTTATTAGGCAAGTGCCATGCCGGTGTGGGTGAGTGGTACTACCACTCCCAGGAACCATGAGGTAGCCGTCTAAAATGGGCGGGGCGGCTCTGGGCTTCCATAAAGCCAGGGAGACCAGCCTGGAAAGAAGGAGCTGTGATCTCAGCTGTAGTGCAGGAGGGGAGGCTCTGGCAGCTGAAAACAGGTGTCTGGTCTGTGTGTTTGGACTCCTTGTGGTGTTGGTACATAGCCCCAAGCACATGAGACTGCGTGAGTGCTGGTGGGGGGCCAGGAGGGGAAAAGAGCTGACCACCCTCAGTCACCTTCCCCCAACATCAGCGCCCCGGGGGCTGTCCGTGATCTCCACCTTGGAGCCCCTGTGCTATTGCAAGCTATGCGTGCTGCCCTGCCCCAACAGGGGCGAATGTGTCACTGCGTCTCATCGTGTGACCTGGCTGGGACATGGCGTGGCTTGTCTGACATGAACTGCAGCAGACAATTGTCAGTAGGAGAGAGAGAGCTCAGGAGCCAGACTTCCGGAGGTGACATTCCCACTCATCAGTGACCTTGGAATAGCTTCTTTTTTGTTTTTAATTTTTTTAATGTTTATTTATTTTTAATAGAGAAAGAGACAGAGAGTGTGAGCAGGGGATGGTCAGAGAGAGGGGGAGACACGGAATCAGAAGCAGGCTCCAGGCCATCAGCACAGATACTGACGCGGGGCTCGAACCCACAAACTGTGAGATCATGACCTGAGCCGAAGTCTGCCGCTTAACCAACTGAGCCACCCAGGCGCCCCTGGGGCAGCTTCTTTGCCCTGCCCTTTCCTGCTGACAAACAAAGCAGTGAAAAAGCAGTGACCTTCCAGGCCTGTGGCCCTGTGAACTGCTGAGGGATGCCCCCTCCCCCAGGCCTGGTGCTTTGCAGGCCCTGCACCAACCTGCTTCTCCTGCCTTTTTTTAGCCTGTGGGGTCACAGCACCAGGAGGGCCAGGCCTGGAGTGAGGACCTGGACCTAAGATGTAAGGGAAGCCCAAAACTTCAGTAACCAAGATAAATAGGACTTTTATGCAATATTAAAAAAAAATTAAAATTAATGCAGTTGATTCACAAGTGATAAAATGTCACAATTCTATTTTTAAAGTTTACTTTGAGAGAGAGAGAGTATGAGCAGGGGAGGGGGAGAGAGAGAGGAAGAGAGAATCCTGAGTAGTTCTGAGCTGTCAGCATAGAGCCTGACATGGGGCTTGATTCCATGAACTACGAGATCATGACCTGGGCTGAAATCAAGAGTCAGATGCTTAACTGACTGAGCCACCTGGGCACCCCAAAATTTTAAAATACAGATGGGGCCTAACCCTGCACTTGGACCATTCACCTTCCATCAACCCCTAATCCCAGCCCTGTGGGAGCTTCATTTATTATATTTGTATATTTTGTTCTTCTCAGATTATTTAGTATTAATTTCAACTTTGAGGAATGCGGCATTGGTCTGTTATTAATTTTGGATACTGAGGTTTCCAGAGCTCCTTACTTGTCACACCAGGCCAGGCGCTCACTTGGTAAACCCTGGAAAGCGGGGTTGGAGCTCTTACTATTGTAGTAGAAGGCAAGGAGGCAAACAGAAACTCTGTGGGGTAACCGCAGAGCACTCACTGGAATAGTGGGGCATCGGGATGGAAAACATCCAGACTTCGCAGGCCTGCCTGGACGGTTAAGACATAGAGCGTTTGGGATCCATAGACACTGTGAAGTCTTGCAGGGTTTTGACATACCCAGGGCTCCTGCTTCAGGATTCCAGGTCTCAGTGTGGATGGAACGAGGGGTTTTTCCTGGGCGGTGTTAGGTTAAGAGACACCGGTAAAGCGTAGCATCCCCTGTACTATGTACCCTGAATTGCCCTCCCCTCTGGGGTCCTCGGCTGGGGCCAAGCTCTTTGCATGGAGGATTCCTGAGCTTAGTTTCAGCTGATCCTTAAGTAACCTTCGCTGTCGACTCAGGGCTGCTGGGTTTAGCCTCTGCTGAGGAATGGCTTTTATGCAGAGAAACAAAAGCAAATCAATTAAACAGATAAGGAGTTCCTCCACTAAGTAGGGATTGTTTCCTTTATCAGCCCAGTCCCACTTGAAGTGCTGGTGTCTTGGGACAATGACTCTGCCTTTCTTCCTTGATAATTCACTTCCAGGGAGGGTTTGTTCCTTTACATATTCAGAGAAAGCCAAAGAATGCTTCCATCCAGAGAAAGAACAGAAATTAGTGCAGCAGCTGAAAGACAGGGTTCTAGCTGTCTCCACGTGGGAGTCCATGGTGACCTTGGCTCCCAGGCAGTTACAGAGAACAGACTACCCAGTCTACCCAGTTACCTGCTTTGCAGTATCATCCCTTACAATGGTCAGCATCATCCTCGGAGGTACACGTATTGTCCCACTTTACAGATGAGGCAGGTAAGGCCTAGCAAGATTGAATGCCAGTACTACCAAACTACTGAATGATACTGCAGAGGGGATCCCTGCTGGTAGGACTCCAGGACCCCCTTCCCCACTTTGGGATGCCCTTAAACCCCAGTAATAGTAGGACCAACTCCAGCACCAAGGACAGCTTCCAGTAGGGCCGCGGCTTCCTCTTACCACCACCTACTGTTGGGGAGGTGAGTCACAGAGGCCTTAAATAGCTCATCCAAGGACTCACTGGCTTGCCTTGATTCTTGGCTTCAACCCCCAGCCAGTCTCTCTGCTCTTTATTCATCCCACACGACTCTTCAGAAAACAGATAGGAGGACTGTTTCATTTTCTGTCTGTTGAACCTCGCTTATCAAACAAGATCTCAGCTTGACCTGCAGACTCGAAGATGGATCTGTACACTGGAAATGCTACCAGTGGCTGAGCAGTAATGAGTATTGTTCTTGTCCTTTCATAGCCAGACGCCCCTGCGGTCACTGGTCACATGCGCCGCCAAGGGCGATTGTTTGCTTGTTTGTTTGCGATTGCCATCCTGCAATCTGGGAAATCAGCTTCCCCAAGATTTATCTTGCAGATCTGCAGCAGTTCTGACTGGTGGCTGGGTCTGGGGAGGTTTCTGCCAAGACCAATTACAGCTTCCTTCTAGAGCTTTCATACTGCACAAAACTTTGACTTTCAGGGATGGGGTCTGGGGATAGTGGCTGCTCTTCTGATTATGATCCGTGCAGAGGAGGAAGAAGGAACAAGGTGATTTTCAGAAGGGTGACCCTCAGAACATGCTCTTCTGCAGAGTCTGATGTAAAACACTCTCCCAGTTGGAAGTGCTGATTATTCTATCCTTCGTGAAAAGCATTTGGGTTTCTTCTCATTCGTGTGCCCCCCAGCCAGTAATGGGAACTGCAGGACTAGAGACTCTAGATGATCATAAGCCTGCACTTGGAGGTTCTGGACAATTCTGGGGGCCAGAGATTAAGACCTCGTCTACTATTACAACTACCAGAAGAGGCCCAGAAGGTACCCCAGTGCCATTTGTTCTGTGCCCTCCAGGAGCAGAAGTCTCTTTTGCCTAGAACTGCCTCAGTCCTGAAAGATTCTCACCAAGCATCCCCCTAAAAGCTCCTTCTAAGTCAGGAGGTGTGGAGGTAGGTCAGACATGGGCCATGCCTTCCAGGGCCTGATGTTGTGTTGCAGAAGAAAGATCTACAGGCTGGTGTTTCATACAAAAGTCAGACTGGGGCTGGGGGCCACCGAGATGGGTGGGCACAGCCTGGGCTCTGGAGGTCAGTGGTTCCCCACGTAGCTGTGCCCCTTAGTAGCTTACTAATTATAGGACTTGGGCAGTTTATTTGACTTCTCTGAACCTCAGGTCTCTCATCTATAAAAGGAGAACCCTACGGCCTATCTCACAAAGAGGATGTTGAGGATCACACAGGGAAGCATTCACAGAGCACCAGGCGTGGCACCAGCTGGGTACAAGGAAGGGCTGGGTACCTCTAACCGCAAGTGGCCCTCCTAGTGCTTTCTCTGCCTGAGTGAATAACAACTGTATCGAGGGGTCAGGAGAAGAGTAAATGGCTTGAAGGAAAATAATGCCATCGGGCAAAGGGTTACCTAGGAAGGCCACCTGGAAGAGGTGGTTTCAGTTGCACTGGAAGGTGAGGCAGGGATGTGCCAGGCATCCTTGGGGACAGGTTTCCCAGGCAGTGAGATAGCTCACAAAAGTCTCAGCTAGTAGCAGAGACTTCATTAATTTGAGAAAGTTTAGGCCCTGCCCTCCACTGTCTGTAAACCCCTTGAGGGAATTGCCTTTTTGGTGGGTTCACAGAAACAACGTCCTTAGAGCCACCCTGGTGGGAACATATCCTCTAAGTAATTGTTACATCAGGGGCTCAGCACATGGTGATGTTCAGGAAATAGAATTAAAAACTAAATGAAATCTTCTCCCAACCCAGAAAACCTCTCCACAAAGGTAGAAGAAAAACAGTCCAGTTATTAAGCATGATGCCGGAGGGTGAGGCACGTCAGGCAGAAATCTCCCTCTCTCGGGTCGCCAGGCAGCCACACCTGCTGCGTGCAAGTCCTCAAGATAAACAGTAACTGGGCCTCCAGTAAGAGGCCTCGATAGCACCAATTGCCCCCTGTGTTCATCCTAAGTTTACCTGGTAATGGGGCGATCGTCTGTGCTGGTCAGCTTTATAGAAAGGAGAAATGGGCTTCTCTGCTTAATGACAGGAAGTGTTCTGAGACTCAGAGCCAGGTGCCAGGCTTTCTGGTTGGGCTCCCTCTCCCTGCAGAGGCTGCGAGGGAGTGGGAGCGCTCTCTTCCTTGGTGATTGATTATATTTCAAAGGGATGGTTGCCAGGTCCTTGAGAAAGACATTTTGGAGTCCTAGATCTGGCAGGACTTATTTTGCTCTTAAAAGGATTTACATACATTTCAAAGAGAAAGAACCCCACAGTGACAAGTTTTCTAAAGTAAATGCTCTGAGAAAAAGGTTTGGGCAGAGAATCTCTTCCCTTGTGTTGACAGGGAGATTTAAGCCCTTCCAGTGGCTCTGAGTAAACATCATCTAAGAGAACTGAGCTAGTAATGAACTAGTAATCTCCCCAAAATATAAAGTCCAGGTGGGCAGGGACCATTTGTTGGTTGTTGTATCTCTAGTGCTTAGAAAGCTTCCTGGAGCATGGTCAGTCAGACTTCTAGACTCCAGATGCTGTTCTTGACATTAGAAAACCAGTGGGACAAGCCATCATTCCTAGGAAAATAGTCAGAAAAGTAACTTAGGCAGGGAGAGGCAGTTAGAATACAGACAGATCTGGATTAGAGTCCAAATCTTGGCTTTCACCAGCTGTGTGACCTCAGGTGAATGACTTAACCTCTCTGGTTTTCCAATTTTTTAAATCTATATGCTGTTATAATAACCCCCACCTCCTAGAGTAGTCTTACTGACCACATTAGATAACACAGGGATGCCTGGGTGGCTCAGTCTGTTGAGTGTCCAACTCTTGGTTTTGGCTCTCACAGTTCATAAGTTCAAGCCCTGCATCAGGCTCTGCACTGACATCACAGAGCCTGCTTGGCATTCTCTCTCTTTCCCTCTCCCTCTGCCCCTCCCTGGCTCATGCCATCTCTGTCTCAAAATAAATAAACTTTAAAAAATAAATAGGGGTGCCTGGGTGGCTTAGTGGGTTAAGCATCCGGCTTTGGCTCAGGTCATGATCTCACGGTTTGTGGGCTTGAGCCCTGCTTCAGGCTTTGTGCTGACAGCTCAGAGCCCGGAGCCTGCCTCAAATTCTGTATCTCCCTCTCTCTCTGACTCTCCCTTGCTCACGCTGTCTCTGTCTCTCAAAAATAAATAAAAAACAAAAAATTAAAAAATAAATTTGATAACAGACAAGTTAAATGTGTGTGTGTGTGTGTGTGTGTGTGTGTGTGTGTGTGTGTGTGTGTGTTACATCAGCTCCGGATATGAACAAACAAAAAAATACACGGAATGGGATCTCAAGTGGGAAAGGCCCAGCGGCATGCCTGGGGGGAGGTGGGGGTGCAGTTGGAGGCTCGGTAAATGTCAATCCTCTCTTCTACAAGGAAGTGAGTCAGGGGTGAGGGTGGCTGTGTTTGCTTTGATCCTTAGCTGCAGCAGAGAAAGAGACAAGGACAACTGTGGAGACCCTTGGGCTGCTGACATTTTCACTGCTGGGACTTGAAGGTTGAAACCCCCCTAAGCCCAGACTGAGGACTGGGATTTGAAAAGGAACCATTTACTTTTAAGGCAATTGTCCTAAATGTCAGAGAAGCAGTGTGCTATTCTATGTCACTTCTTTTCACTGAGATTATAAGACGGCCTGCAGACCGTGTGCTGGCTTTATAGATTTAACAGCAGTAGAAATAATGACATGTAAAAATGTTGGAACAAATGCTCTTCCCCTTTGAGTCTCCTTTTTTTTCCTCTCCTGCACACTGGCCTTTGACGTGTGACAGGCATTAGTTCACTGAAGGCTCCCAACACACCTCGGGAGACAGCCGGGGAGTATTACTAGGCAGCCACAGGCATCAGGGAACTGCTGACGTGGAACACAGTGTGGATGGGAAGAGAGCTGGACCCAGGGTGAGCTGTGGGGTCTGGACTTGGAAGGACTCTCCTAGATTGATCTGCCCCCCATCCTTTACTTACTGGATGTACAAACCCAGAGCAAAGAGAGGATATGACTGCATTTGTTACCACATTAAATGCAGAGCCAAAATATGTGACAGTTAAGAGAGATTAGAACTTCTGAGTGTTACTTTCAAGGTTAGTCTATGAAAAATATTTTTCTTCGGTTGCATATTGTGAGTGTCTTGATCACAATGATGACAGCGATGATGATGATGACAATGGTGATGATGGTGATGTTTATGGTGACAGTGACAATAATGGTGAGGAGGAGGAGGATGGTGATGGTGACAATGATGGTGACAGTGATAATAAAGATGGTGGTGATGGTGGTGGTGGTGATGATGATGATGACGATGGTGATGATGGTGATGGTGATGATGATAGTGATGGTGATAGTGATGGTGACCATGATAATTATAGTGATGATGATGATGGTGATGATAATAATGATGACTTTGATGATGTTGGTGATGATGGTGATGATGACCATGATGGTGATGATGGTGATGATGGTGATCGGGATGATGATGAGGATGATGTGATGGTGATGATGATATTGGTGATGTCATGGTGATGATGATGATGAGGGGGGGAAGATGACAGCTAACAATGAATTCATCACTACCTTATGCACTTTGTAGATTTTAGGTCACTTAATGTTCATGACAACCCCATGACAAAGGGATTGTATTAATATTATTTTAGAAATAAGGAGACAGAGAATTGAAGCAGGTTGCCCAATGACAGAGTTACTAATGATAAAGCCAGAGTTCAAGTATAAAATAAGTCAAGTTATTAATTATAACTAATATTTATTGAGCTCTTGCTGTGTTCTGAACTCTATGCTATGCTTTCCAGGTATCTGATTCTATTATCCCAACATTTCATGGGGCAGACAATCACTATTTTCTCTATTTTATAGAGAAAAAGACACCCTACAGATCAGGGTTGAAGCAACCCACTCAAGGAGATTTTGGTTACACAGGTAGCAGGGGAGGAGCCCAGGTAGCAGGGGAGGAGCACAGATAGCAATGGGAGGAGCCCAGGTAGCAGGGGAGGAGCACAGATAGCAATGGGAGGAGCACAGGTAGCAGGGGAGGAGCAAGGAGCGAGTGCATGGGCACGGCCATCTTCCCCAGCCTGTGGACAGTGCTGCCCTGTCCACCTTCTCAGCTCCCCCTCCTCCTTCCCCTACATCCACTCTGCGGTGCCCCCAGGCACTGCTGATCCTACTCCTGCCCCTCCCACCCCTAACACCCCAGTTTCCTCCTGACTGCCCCTCTTCTCTTAATGCTGGCTCTTCCAACCCACCCCACACTGCAGTCAGGGAGCCTTTTAGAAACCGGGGACAGTCACGGCTCCTTCTAATGGTTCCAGTCCCTGCAGCTCAATCCAGGCTCAAGGGGCAAACATACAGGGCTCTCAGTGATCCCCACCAGCACCCCACAACCCTGTTAAGCCATTCCACCATCAGTTCCTCAACCAGACTCCCTTACTTCTCTCTGTGGACACCCTGCTTGGCCTACAGCTCAGACTTGGTGGGAGCTGATGCAGAAAGAGTACTTGAATGAATAAATGAATTAACAGGCTAATGAATGCATACAATATTTTTTCGTTTGCAATGTAGTTCTAGCAATTTTTTTTTAAATTTTCTCCATTTTTTTCTCCCAAGGGAAGTAAAGGAGAGCGTGGTGCAGATGGTGAAGCTGGACAGAAAGGTGACCAGGTAAAAACTTAACTTTATAATGAACCTGAAGAGGTATCCTGCTCCTCTTAGATAAATTTCACTTTGCCGTTTCTGACGTCACCGCTTGGATCTTCCTTGCCTGTGGGAGGATTTCTTTTTAAACCACATTTTCAGGGTTTCCAGATTGATTCCTCTGGTTCATTGTCATAGTCCCCTTCCCCAGTTATCTGAAGAACCTGCCCTTTCTGCTTTGGTTTGGTTTGGTTGGTTTTGTGGAACCCCCCTTCTTTCCTCCCGCCCCCCATCATTCCTCAGGTGCCTATTGTATAACTCACGGCGCTGGTTGAAATGCTACAAATGCCCCTTCTGCACTCAGGACCCAGCCCGCCCTGCTGGACCACTTCCCCAAATGCGTTGTAAGGCAGCGCCCATGACCACATACCCCATTTTCTGCGGATTTGAACACGGCAGCCCTATCATCTTTTATCCAGGGCTTCCCGCTGATTCTGCAGCCGAGCCCCCCAGCCTCCAGCAGCCCTTCTGCCATTTAAACTGGCCACCTCCTCCTGCTTTGCTTCTGTCACTAGTCCCTCTTCTTTTTCCTTTCTCCCACCTGCGCTCCGCCCATCACCCCTCTGTGCATCTCTCCATTGATCCTCCTTCTTTGCAGCTGATCTGCTGCATTCTGGGCACACCCCGAGTTCTGAGAGATGCTCAGTGAGTAATGGGCCAATCCCTGACCTCACAGGGCTTTCTGCTCAGTGAGGAGGGGAGGCAGGTGAGCAAGTATTCCAGAGGCTGTGAGATGAGAGCCATGCTGAAGGTCTGAATGCCGGCTCAGCTAAAACTCCATCTGTATCTGGAAAAACAAAATGTGTCCGGATTATGCTTGCCATAATGAATTTTCAGATAGAATACGTTCTATCCTGACTGTTACGGCTTGCCTTTTCCAGCAGCAGGAGACAGAGGTGGGAGGCAGGCTCTATAAAACATGGTCTTACTGAAACTAGTTGTCACAGGCACTTCTCTCTAGCTTGCTTAGCTCAGACTGTAACACACATGGACTCCTCCCTGCCTGGAAATGTGAATCCCTTCCCTAAAGCAACTGCAACATTGTTATAGTGTAGATGCCTAATTCAGAAGCCCAAACAGTTTCCATTGGGAGCACATGCTGTGTGTGCATACGCATTTATTTGTTTTCAGATGGTTCTCTGGGGATGTCTCAAGCACACACAAAAATTGGAAAGCATCATAAAAGGACCCCCCCCCCCAGACCTGCCACCCAGCCACTGGATCTCATAGCCATTACGGCCACTTCTGTTGTCACCTGTGTCCTCAGCCACACCATCTTCCTTCACGTTATTGTGAAGCAAACCCGCTTTTAGATTTGTTTTTGTAAATATTATTAGGTACTTCCCCAACCTCTGGAAATGCAAAGGATATATTAAAAAAAAAAAAAAAAGAAAGTCTTTTTGTTGCCAGTGTCTTTATCCAAAACTGTTATTGGAATTAGAAGCTAGAGTCTGGATCCTGGTCTGACACTTGGTGGTTACCAGAGTGAAGACCTTCTTGGTCATTGTAAATAATGGCCACTTGGTTTTTCCTAGGGTCATCCTGGAGTTCCTGGCTTCATGGGACCCCCCGGGAACCCTGGGCTACGGGTAAGTGATGATTCTGAATCCCCTCCTCTTTTTGGCTTTGACATTTGAACTCATCTCCATACTCATGGGAGATGGGGTCACGCTGGACATTCCACTTGTTCTGAAGACTAGACTGATACCTGGAAGGTGTCCCCGGGCTGAACAGAAAGTGCGGGTTCCCGAGGTATCTGGGGTTGAGGGCCGAGTGACCTGAGTAGCACCGATGGGCAGTGCAGTTAGGATGCTGTGGGGCCACGAGGGGGTTCCAGGGATGGGCAGACTTGGTTAACTATTAGTCTTGGGCGAGGGAGGCCTGAGGTCACTGCAAGGTTAGGATCTTAAGTTAAGAAATGTAGAAGCAGCTTTTCTGCTCCACAGGACCCTGTCTGGTTGGCGAGAGGCTCTGGAAATCACAGAGCATCTGTATAAGCACAGACTTCTCTGCGTTTACTAGAGTCAATAGCAATAATAACAATGAAAATTAGTATTATTTATTATGGCCATTTTCTTTTTTTAATTTTTAAAAAATGTTTATTCATTTTTGGGAGACAGAACGTGAGTGGGGAGGGTCAGAGAGAGAGGGAGACACAGAATCTGAAGCAGCTACAGGCTCCACACTGTCAGCACAGAGCCCGATGTGGGCAGGGCTCAAACCCAGGAACCTTGAGATCCTAACGCTCAATGACTCAGCCGCCCAGGTGCCCCCATTATTACCATTTTCAACTATTCATTCATTATCTCTCTAGGGCACTTGTTATCCGTATCACCACAAAGACCATAAATATCATCCCATTCATCCCCCGTGGGCCCCCTGAGCAAACGTTCCCCTTGCTCTCGTACCCGCTGTGTCTCTGACACCAACCGATGCTGTTCTTAGCAGATTGATCTCTGTTTGGTCTAAATAGCCCTTGGATTAATCTTGTTGCGCTGTGTCCGGAGTCCACTGCTGTTACTGCCCACATAGCCGCCCAGGGGCATCCACAGTAACAGGCGGTGAGGAGAAGCATCCTCCCTGGGCCCAGGTCCAGTCCCCTGGGGCCTCCTATGTGCTCTCTGGGAGCCCTGGCCTCCCAGAGCCTACAGAAAGGGGGCTACCTTAACAGCAAAAGGACAATCGAAGGGAACCCACTTCCAATCGGGACCCACTTAACGTAATAAATAGTGGGAAAGAAGCTCAGTTAGGATCATGCAGTGAAAATACACGAAATTAATCTTGCTTTGTCTTTTTTTCAACAACTTCTAAGTGACTCCTAATTGTCACTGTGTTTATTCTAGAATAAATTAAGTTGTTTTCAATGCATTTTTTTTAAATAAAATCATATGAAAGCACGAAGGCTCATCTTTCACTTCAGAATTGACATTTAGGAAACTCACAGGAAGTAAATTAACTACAAAAGTTTTCAGGCTTTCCCAGGTTTCTGGAGAGCGTCCCTTAAATCTCTGATACTCGGCTCACTTTCCACCTGCCCCCCTGCCCCGGGTGGGCGCCGGTAACCCCCTTTCCAGTCTCTTAGGCTGAATGCCTCGCGCTTGCCTCTCTGCAATGAGCGAGATCGTGACTCACCTGGCGGGGCATCTCTGAGTTTATGATCACTGAAGTTCACGAAATTCTGTATTTTCTTCAAATGAGTAATTTCACCTAGGAAATCCCTTTGCATCGTATCTGCATGTATTATTGGATTTTGTGGCATCTGACAGTCAGGCAAAAGAAAAAGACGACCAAGGTAGCAATGTCATCGGTAATGCGGAGAGACATTGGCATTGAACTGAGGAGGGACATTTGAGAAGGAAATAATTTTACGTTACGCTTTTCATATCACAACGACTTCCCGTGTAACCTAACAGCTGAGAGGGTCCCGAAATAAGTGTTGAGGTAAAGCCCCATTCCCTCCCACCCCATCCTTCAAAGCCTGTAACACGTCCCTCCCCACCCCCTCCCCATGCAAATGAAACCATATGCTCCTCTCCTTGGAAACTGTAGGACAGGCTCCTGGTTTATGGTTCTCATACTCGATGATGCATCGAGATTCAGAAACACTCATGACCAGGGGCACCTGGGGGTCAGTCAGTTAAACATCTGACTTCACTTCAGGTCATGATCTTGCAGTTTGTGGGTTCGAGCCCTACGTTGGGCTCTGTGCCAATGGCTCAGAGCCTGGGGTCTGCTTGGAATTCTGTGTCTCCCTCTCTCTCTGCCCTTCCCCCATTCATTCTCTCCTTCTCTCAAAAATAAACAGTAAAAAAATTTCAGAGACAGTCATAATCTGAGGACAGCTGATTTCCCTCCAACTGACCAATGTGTTCCTCAGGTCACTTGGCAGATGTTTCCTGAGTGTCTGCTTTGTGCCGTGCCCTCTGCTGTTCCTTGCCTTTGGGCGTAGATGCTGGTCAGCTGTCCATTCAGGTTCAGTGACCAGTCATTCGGGAGCAGCTCCAGCGCAGGACCCCTCCTGGTCATTGATGCATTGTTTGAGTGCTTATATGCCAGATCCTGGGACCGGAGATGCGGATTCCCAGCAGATAGGGCTCCTTTATTATTTTTATTTCAGAGTTTATTTCCTGGGGCTCAGTTGGCATCCCTCTTTCAGAGAGAACCCTCAGCCCCATTCCCAAACTGCTGTATGGGACTTAATTCCAACTTAGCTAGGTTCCAGAGCAGAGGATGCCGGAAGTTTTTGGCAAAATTATACAGATGAATCCTGATTTGTAGTTGAAACTCCGTTGCTCTGTCAGATTTGGACTAGACGGGGCATTTCCCTGTAGCCTACCAGCCAGGGAAGCGTGAACCTGAGCCTCTTTGTTCAGATAGTATCAATCCCGCTTTATCTCATGAGCGTTTCCTGGGTCCTCGCCTGGGGGAAGAGGTGGAGGAAAATCTGACTGCACCTTGTCCCCCGGGAATTTGTCTGACGTGGAAAACAGCACCTGTCCTCTGCAGCTGTGCCAGATTCCCTCGGGGTCCATCGTGTAGCCATTTCTGTGGCCCTAAAACTTGGCCAGCACTTGGTATGACAGAGGCTTTCAATCAGTGTATGTAGGAAAACTAAAGATTGCTGGAGAGGCATCAGTAAGAGTGCGAGAGCATGTGTGTTCATCCTCCTGTGTTGGGTTCGTATCTGCCACGTTCCTGGTCTTGGGCTGGCCTGTAGATGCACCACCATCGTCTGTGCTTGCGGTAACAGAGAACCCGCCCTTAGTAAGTGCCGACGCTGGCTAACTCCTCACGTGTATTAACTTCCTCCGTTCTCTCAACAGCTCAGCTGAAGTAGGTGCTCTTTTTCTCCAGTTTACAGAGGAAATGAGAGATGCAGAGAGTAGAGTAACGTGGGTGCACCCCAACTGACGCCTTCTATTTTGTGCAAGCACGGCTTCACTTCCGGGCTCCTTCCTTACAGACCAGGCGATCATATCGCTTCTACCCATTTACTGACATGGAAGCTAAAGTTAGGAATCGTATACCACTTGACCAAAGCTGGAAAGAAGCAGTGTATTCATTAGTCTAAACAGTCTCTGCCCTTCGGGCGTCTGGGGGGCTCCGTTGAGCATCCAACTCTTGGTTTCGGGTTAGATAATGATCCCAGGGTTGTGGGATCATGCCCACGGAGCCTGCTTGGGATTCTCTCTCTGTCCCTCTTCCCTGCATGTTCTCTCTCTCAAAATAAATAAATAAACATTAAAAAAAATGGAATCTCTGCCTCATCTGCCAGCCAGCCCAACTACTCTCATTCATTCATTCATTCATTCATCCATTCAAGAAATGTTGAGTGCCCACTATCTCCAAGGCAATGTTTTAGTTCCTAATAAAGAAAATCTCTTTTGAGATCCTTACAACAAACTGACTTCCTGCTTTGTCATCCTCAGGGAGCTGACGGCATTGCTGGAGCCGCTGGACCTCCGGGAATCCAAGGGCCGCCGGTAAGTTCCTCGGGGGACGGACCTGCCTTGAGTCTGTGCTTGGGGTTCCCAGAACCCAGCTGCTCGCCAGCCTCGTTCGGGTCCTGCCTCCGTGGCTCCTCCTCCCGAGTATTCTCAAGCAGCCTTGTGATGAAACTGCCGAGGTTGGGGCGGGGCGGGGGGGGGGGGCTTGCTTTCTGTCGGTGCCTTGGTTTCTCACCTGTAACATAAAGGTTTTGGGGCACTTGGGTGGTTCAGTTTGTTGAGCGTCCGACTTCGGCTCATGTCATGATCTTGCGGTTCGTGGGTTCCAGCCCTCCGTCAGGCTCTGTGCTGACAGCTCGGAGCCTGGAGCCTGCTTCAGATTCTGTGTCTCTCTCTCTCTGCCCCTCCCCTGTTCATGCTCTGTTTTCAAAAATAAATAGAAACTGTTAAATTTTTAAAAATAAAAGCACATAATAAATTTAAAATGAAATAAAATAAAAAATAAAATAAAATATAAAATGAATAAAAGAAAAGAAAAATATAAAACAAAATTAAATTAAATTAAATGAATAAGGGTTTGGACAGATGGCCTGGCAAGCTGTAATTCCAGGGTTTGTTTCACAGCCAGCGCACACATGTGATATCAGTGTGTTTTTCTTCTGAGCGGGCACAGGGCAGGGGAGAGGCTTGAGCCAGCCCACCCTGAGGCTGCAGTGTGTTTCAGGAGACATGTTGGTTAGGAGTACCCGACATCCTCCCGCCCCAAAGAGGAGAGAGAAGTAGGAGAGGGAGTCACCGGTCTACTCCCTGTGGCATTCGGAGCTGGCTCGCAGGCAGGTCCGCCCTCCCCTGGCATCTTGGACTCTCATGGCAGGAGCCGCTGAGGGATCAGTCAGGACAGCGTGCCCTAACCTCCTCCTGGATGAGGAGAGCAAAGCCCAGTGGGTTTGGGTTACTAGTTCAAGGTCACACAGGAAATTAATGTCCAAGGTGAGAGTTAAGTCAATTTGGAAACTCCCAATTCAGTGTCCTTCCTTTTGTTTTATATATTTATTTATTTTTGAAAGAGAGAGACAGAGCATGAGTGGGGGGGGGGGAGCAGAGAGAGAGAGGGAGACACAGAACCAAAGTGGCTCCAGGCTCTGAGTTGTCAGCACAGATTCCAACGCAGGGCTTGAACTCATGAGCTATAAGATCGTGACCTGAGCCAAAGTCAGATGCTTAACTGACTGAACCTCCCAGGTGCCCCTCCGTGACCTTTCTGCCAATCCACGCTGGCCCGCTGTCCTGAGGTCTTTGGAACAGACATTCAGGAAGGAGTCCAGGGAGCTTCTTTGTTCCATGTTGACAACAAAGTCCCCTTTGTTTATAAATCTGAATTTTAAATATCAAAACATCTTCACCTTTGATTTTCTTCCAAGAAGGTAACGTCACAGCCCTTAAGAATACCTCATTTTGAGTGGCAGGTGCATTAGAATGTAAAACCTGACATTAGCGTTTCATCACTTCAAAAGAAACAGTGGCCAGAGATGATAAAGGTGTTGGGGGCTCTTAATACGTTAGAGCCACAGGTGACTTAAGAATGCTCGTCCGGATAGAAATGACAGCCTTGATGACTCCATCTGACTGAGAGGCTGTGCTTGGCAGGGATGTGGGTGTCTTTGGTGAACAAAATAGAAAGTGAAGTATGAATTAAGGCAGTTTGGTAAACACCGTCTTTCAAAACACAAGCTGTAAACTTGGTAAAAAGTTTAGGAGCCTCCAGGCAAGGGGAGGGTGGTAACAGAGCACCCGTTGAGCCCCTGGCCAGCTTTCCGCTTGCGATGGGCCCCATGGGCCCGACCCCATCAGGGGCTGCACCCGCAGCTTCCCACCACAGGCTCCTGCCAGCCCGCAAAGGCAGTTCTGTGCGAGATCCTTTACTTCCAGAAAAGCCACACTGAGAGATTTAATGCATTCTTGTGTCTTGGATCTTCCAGGGGAAAGAAGGCCCTCCCGGCCCGCAAGGCCCTTCTGGGTTGCCTGGAATCCCGGTAAGTGACATGTACATAAACACACACACACACACACACACACACACACACACACACACAAACACAAAAAAACACAAAAGCAAAAACGTGGTTTCTCTACTCCAAAAATGAGCAAACCAAAACCTACTGCCCCCCTGTTTAAGTAAGACGTGGTCACGAGGGGAGTTTCAAGCATTACAGAAAATGAGAAGGAGAATCACTCTCCAAAGCCAAGTATATTTTTGGTGGGGGTCCATCTTAACCTCATTCTGTTATGCTCTACTGTTGACTTGTGTAGATGGTATTTTTCTCTGTCTTTACACACGCATATGTGTGCGTCCACGGTTAAGACCTCACACACACACACAGCTGTGACAATGAACTATTTGTGATAAAATAAACATTTCTTATTTTCCACAGTGGTATTAAATATTCATACACTCATTATACACACTCTACCCAATAAATGTACCATACCATACATGATCATTCTTCTGTTGCCTCATAAATCTTGTCATTATCTTTTATAAAAACTATATTAAGCTATTTTGCATGCATGGCTCTTTTCTATTTTCTTTTTTTTAATTTTTAAAAATGTTTATTTATTTTTGAGAGACAGAGTATGAACAGGGGAGGGGCAGAGAGAGAGGAGGAGACACAGAATTCAAAGCAGGGTCCAGGCTCTGAGCTGTCAGCACAGAGTCTAATGCGGGGCTTGAACCCACTAACTGCGAGTTCATGACCTGAGCCGAAGTCAGCTGCTTAACCGACTGAGCCACCCAGGCACCCCTCTTTTCTATTTTCTATATCATGGGCCACAAAAGTGGGGTCACTTGTCAGGTGTGATAATGTCTGAGGCTCTTGATACCCACTGTCAAATTACTGTCTACACGTACTGTTATGGACTTTTAAATGTAATATACCTCTCAGTAGGGCTGAGCTTTCCAGCTAGTTGGTGAGGCTTGTCCAGAGAGATCGGCGCTGCCTCGTCCACCGAGATGGCTGCAGGGCTCGCAGTCTGGCCCGCGCCTGCTGCCGGGGCCTCCGCCCACCACAGCCCCCGCCCCAGCCCTGCCCAGTGTAATGTCTGATTGCAGCCCCTCTGGCTTCTTTTGGTTCTTAGAATGTTCCACATTCTCTCCTCTCCAGACCACAGGGCCTTTGCGTGTGCACATCTGTCTCCCCACAATGCTCCTTCCTCACCTCTTGCACCAGTTGATGCCTTTGCTCCTCTGCCCCCCATCTCAGGCATCGCCCCCTGGAAGTTTTCTCCGGACCCCAAGGCTGGGGCAGGCTCTCCCAGTCTCTCGTCTTTTCCTTGCGAGGGCCTATCTGGGCTCTAATCACATCTTTATTTGCATAATGGTTTCATCAGTGACCCCCTCCTCCAATACTCATTAATTGGTTTGCTCATCCAGCAGACTCTACTTAGGTCCTACTGTGCTAGATCTGGGGACGTAACACAGAAGTCCCTGCCAATCATGGGGTTTTGCCATAGGCCGTGGGTTCTAGAAGACCAGGTTTTGCTTCTCACGCACAGTGAAAGCCCAGCAAATACTAATTAAAGAAACTCGTGGATGATTGAACTGCTCTCCCAGAGGCCTCCGTCCTGGAGTCTCTGAGAAGTGACTCTGCAGAGTGAGGACACGGTTCCTGGGCACCATTGCCAGCTCCCCTGCAGCCACGGCCCTCAGGGGGAAGTACCATGCGCAGGGCGTCCAGACCTTACAGGTGTGCTGGGGGAGAAGCCTCTGTCGTCCACACTGCAGCCCTGAGCCTCACCTGTCCCGGCAGCTGGGAGGCACCAACCGCTTATTTCTAGCGATGGTGGAGCTGAGGGGAGAAGATGCTGGTGTGGCTTTGTGCCAGCCTTTTATGCCCACAGCCTTGCGTCCTAGAGATGAGAGAGACAGGACCTTAGTCCCCACAGCCCTCGTGTCCTGGGGGAGAGACAGGACCTTAGGTGTTGACTCCACATTTTCTTAATAATGTCCCCTCCAATCCCACCACCCATCCCCCCTTCCAGGGCAGACCCCATCCTGTCTCTCAGACATAAACCAAGGCTGGGCGCCTGCTTCCAGGAGCCTCGGGAATGGCTTCCCCTCTCTCCCCCCCCCCCCCCCACTCCCAGCCACTCTGAGCGCCTTTGCTCCTTCCGTATCATTCCTGTCTCGGAAACACCGTGACGGGCGCTGGTGATCCGTGCCCGGGTAGTTCGGCCTGGGGAGCAGAAGCGTCCATTCTGAGCTGCCTGTTAACTCTGTGGACAGATTTGCCATCTCTTTTTAGGAGAAGGGCACTGAGGGGCTGAGGACATCGATAATTTGCCCCAGATCATATGCTTAGCAGTGCGAGCGGGATTCAGACTGCGCCTGGTTGACTCAGTTTCCCCTCTGCCCCGCTCCTGGGTTCTTTCCTTCCCCAGAACCCACGTCCACCCCCAGTCCAGGTGGCCCAGGATCAGAACCTACGTCTGTGATGTCATCATCATTGTACAGAATCCTCTTTCCCGTTTTCGGAGACTCTTGAAGAACAACGTCTCTTAGAGAGATATGAGGCTTCTAGTGGCTTCCTTAGAGCAAGGTGGTTGGCCACGGGTAGGGAATCCCAGCTAGATTTCATGGAGACAAACGCCAAGGGTTCCCGGCCGTTCCATAACCCACACATAATTCGTGCTGTCACTCCCTGAGCCCCATGTGTCCCATCCTGCCCTGCATGTCGTCCACCCAGTGTCCTCACCGTCTCTGCCGGAAGCTGCGTCCCCACCCACTCAGTGCCACATTCAGTCCAGGAGGCCCAGACGTGGAGTCCAGGTGTCCCAAGTCTGTCCTCAGGACATGTCCAGTAGGGGCGTCTGCAGATCAACAGAACCGGTAATGGTGCTACGGCAAATTCTGCTTTTCCACTCTGTGCCAGGCCCTGGGAATCGGATCCCAGCCGGACTGCGGTGTTGGGAAGAAACCAGGCAGTCAAACCTGTTCTGTCTGTGGAAACGGTCCCTTGGCTGTTCAGTGTGGCCTTGGCCGTGCACTAGGCGTGTCCCCATAATGGAGCCACGTTTTCCCTCCCCGCATCTCTGGCCGGAGGTGACCAATTTGACTTCTCTTGCAGGGAGAAGAAGGCAAAGAGGGCAGAGACGGAAAACCAGGTCCCCCCGGAGAGCCGGTAAGGGACTCTAAATTCTTTACCATTTTATGCGCCAAATTAGTCATTTCTCAGTAACAACTGCTCTTTGTCAAGGAGCCACTGGGACCAAAGCACAGGAAGAGTGACTTTCTGTGTGTTACTTCACCTGTTTCTTCTGACAGCCTAATGGGGTAAATGCTGCTGTCCCCATTTTCCAGCTGAGAAAACTGAGTCTCAGGGGCCCAGTCACATGATGAGCTGGTGACAGAATCAGAACGTGAGCCTGGGGCTCTGCCTGTCCTTCACATTTATTTTTTCACTGCCCCGCCCAGTGTCAGTCCTGCTTAGGGAGTGTCCCCGAGACGCTGGTCAGTAGAACGAGAGAGATGGTGGCAACTTGGCCGGAACTGCTGGAGAACCGAGGGAGGTGAGGAGTTGGTGGAGGGCACCAGGCTCATCTCCCTGTTAAGGAGCCCTGGAAGTGACTCCCCGCCAGCCGGCCTGGGTTCGAGTCCTGGTGAGGGCACAGCTCCAGAGCCCTGAGAGCCTCCAAGGGGAAATACATAGAAGTTCCTACAGCAACGTTCCCATTCCGTTTAATTTGTTTGATCATAAACTATTACGCCTCCTTCTGCATCTTCCACAGAACTTGCCGGAAGCACCCTGTTTATCATTTTTCACTGCTTACCAGATGCCGAAACCAGGATTCACTGCTGAGAGAAAAAGAAAGTGCTTAGAGCAGCAAGCAGAGTAGAGGCCCCTGCCAAGTCGCTGAAGGCTTGTGCCTGGGGTGGGCCACGGCAGCTAGAGCGGTGACACCGTGGGTGGGGAGAGAGAAGCAATACGGCCACCATGTGCCCAGCTCACACTGGGTTACAGATGACTTGTTACATTTTCCGCTGTGACCCCCAGAAAATCCCTGTGGGGTGTGGTGGTGTTATTGCCCCGATGAGGAAACTAAGGCACAGAGAGGTTAAGCAGCCTGGCCCAGGTCACACAGCTGGGAAAGGACTCACACCCAGAGGTCAACCCCGGAGTTCAGTACCAAGGACAGGGCATCAACGTTTCTGCAGGTGTGTTATTCTGAGAGCTGACCCTTAGGGTATAGCCCTCTGTCTGCACCCACCATCTGCCTTTGTCAGTTAGGCCCGTGTCAGGGCTTGGGACAGACCAATATGAGACCTAGTCTGGTCTGGACGTGCAGTGGGTAAATCAGTACATGAGGCAGGGAGAGGGGGCTCAGCAGTTCCCACCCGGGAGCCTTCCAGAGTCTGCTAGGCACTCAGCCCTGAATCTCAGTGTGTGGCCCTCGTGACGTCCTCTTTCTCTGAGCTGCTTGGGAAATTGGCCTGAGAATGAGCAGCACCGGATCCCACAAAAGCAGACCCAGAGACAAGGAGTTCCTTGCAGGTGTGGCATTTGGGACGTGCCCCCAGGAAGCACCAAGGGCATGAGGAAATAAACCCAGGAAAGATGGGAAGCTGCCAAGATCAGGCTAGTGAGTGAGCCACTCTGGTGGTCAGCCCGGCCAGTGGCCCTGGAAACCCTCTGAGAATCTGTGAGGAACACACGTGGAGTCAGTGTCCACAGCCCAGCCAGCCAGTCCCTCCCTCCATCGGTCACTTTCCTGCCTTTATAAATTGAGGATTGTCCTGGGAGGCATTAACAGGCACATTAACTTCCACACCTCAGTGTCAGGCACTCCCACGGGCCATTCTGCACACAGCTCTCAGCCTGGGCAGGGACTGACTGCTCACCAGGGACAGGTCCCCTCCTCGGTAAGCCAAGGAGATGTGGCTGGGAAGCTGCAGCATTTGCTACATGTAGGAGGTAGTCAGCCTTCACTTGGTGTATTTCTTCAAGTTCCTGTATGCTAGGGACGGGGATGGACAGATAGGCAGTAGATAGATAGATGGATAGATGATGGATGGACAGATACATGGATAGATGGATAGGTAGGCTAGATAGCTTATGTTCCTATATGTTAGGGACATGGATGGATAGACAGACAGTAAATAGATAGTTGGATAGATGATGGATAGATAGGTAGATTGATGCATAGATAGGTTAGATAGCTTATGTTCTTAGAGACGTAGGTAGACAGATAGATAGTAGATAGGTTGATGGATAGATGATGTCTGGAGAGATACATAGATAGATGGATAGATAGGTTAGAAAGCTTATGTTCCTGGATGTTAGGGACACGGATGGACAGACAGACAGTAGATAGATAGACGGGTAGATGATGGATGGACAGATACATGGATAGATGGCTAGGTAGGCTAGATAGCTTATGTTCCTATATGTTAGGGACATGGATGGATAGACAGACAGTAGATAGATGGATAGATGATGGATGGGTAGATAGACAGGCAGCTTTTTGAGTTGCCTGTTGTGTCATCTTTACTAGGAGGCATTTGAGCAATAGTTATAGTGTTAGATGGTGCACAGAGACTCTGGAGCCAAAATACCTGGATTAGAACCCCAGCGTGTGACCTTGAACAGATCACTTAACCTCTCTGTGCCTCAGTGTTGGTCCGATGGATAGCAATCGTGCTTCCCTCAGTGGGTTGTTGTGAGGACTCACTGACGTAACGTGAGGCATTCAGTTTGTGTCTGGCACGTGGAAAGACCTCGGGTTGCTGGGTGTGATGCTTGGACCAGTGATGGGCATGTCACTGAGGGTAACAGGTGCAGGGCCAGGCGAGGCCCATGTACCCTCAGTCACAAAGCCCTGTGAGGGGGTTTGTCCTGAGTTTACAACTGAGAACAGATCCAGGGAAGGTAAGTGACACCCAAGATCACACAGCTGAACTTGGAGCTGAGGCACAAATCTGCCACACCCCCTTTTCTCAGCGATTTTCCCTCCAAACCCATGGGTGTGCCTTTTCCTCTCCTTCCCCACTAATGGGCCCTGTCTGATGCTCAGGATTTACAGGCTGTGAAAAGGAGGGGAATGTGGGGGAGCGGCATGCCCTCCTGTCACAGTGAAGGCGGGACCAGATGCTGCCCCTCCCCCACCAGAGGGAAGTGCCCTTTCACCCTCTCCCTGCCCCTTCAGACTCCCCCCGCCACCACATCACCTGCACTTAGGCTCCCAGTCTCTTGTTGGCTGTTATTTGTGTCTGGTTGTGCCCAGGGCCCAGTTTGAATGACCCAAGTGTCCCCATAACTTCTTGTAGCAAAGAGAAGCTGGACCGGGGAGACGAGGGGTGAACGTCAGGCCTCCCCATCGGAGGCAGCTGCCGGGCAAGAAGAGCACCCTTTGGGGATGTTGCACGCAGCTGGGATTCAGTCTGGCTTTGCTGTTGACCAACTCAGTGAAGCGACGGCTTCTCTGAGCCTCAGTGTCCCCACATGCAACATGCAATAGTTGAGAGCTCCCTTGAAGCGGTCTTGTGAGGAGCACAGAGCCGCTTAGAACTAGGGGGTCTGCAGCATTTTGCATCCAGAGCAGAGCACTTTTGAGAACGAGCAGGGACCACTAGAAACAATGGCTTCAGGCATGACCGCTGTGCAACCAGCACAGTCCGGAGAAAGTCCAGGGGCGTGGTAGCTTGGGCACATGGGGGTGGTTTGTACGGACTAAGATGGACCATGATGCCGGGAAGGAGGGTTGGCAGGGGTCAGAGATTGGCTGCTGGACAGGTGACGCCATGAATCCCAGGTGGCCAGGATCCTTATAATCATGTCCCCAAGCTCTTCTCTTCTTTACTCTCAGGGCAAAACTGGAGAACCGGGTCTACCAGGACCAGAGGGAGCCCGCGGCCTGCCTGTAAGTACACGTGTGTGTGTGTGTGTGTGTGTGTGTGTGTGTGTGCGCGCGCATGCGCACATGCACACATGTTGTCCACAGCACAATGCAGCCCCGGCCACACGGCTCCTATGCAGAGCCCACCCCCCTCCGGATTCCCACAAGGACCTCTCCTCTGAGGCACTGGTCGTTCTACACAATACGTTCAGTTCTTCCATATCCACGGCTGTAAGACTGATTCAAAATTACAACCATCATCGCCCTGCTGTTCTAAATTTTCTTTGTTCTTTACCTACTTATTATCATTTGAATGGGATTTCTCTGGATGAAAGAACCCAAAAGAGTGTCTTAATTTTAATTTTGAACACTTTCCATGGCTAAAGGTTTTTCCCCCGATTGCAAAAGTAGCCCATTCTCCTTGTGTGGCCATGGCAATGATGATACTAACACAAAAAGAATAAGAAAAATAATGGTGTAGAGAGTAAAAAAGAGTTACTTGTGGTTCTACAACAGTGAGGTAAAGCTGTGTTCACGTGTTGGTATATTCTTTCTAGATCTTGGGGACGTAGGTATGGATTCTGTATGAATTCTGACTTGTATTCTACGTATGAATTCTGACGTTTATCAGTCTATATCCAGCTTTATGCTATTATATATGTTAACATACATAGATAATTTTTCTATAAAAATGAACTCTGTGTATTTGGGGGGCTTTTTTAATGTTTTACTTCTTCATAATTTCAAAATTGCTTACACAGTTCCATAAATTTGTTTTTAGGAAGCAAATATATTATTTTTAATAAACTTCCTAAAATCCAATTATCTGGCAAGAAGTAAGAGATGCTTACTTCGATTTCCTTAATGTGTTTTTCTGTTAAAATCAATAGCTCACCTGGCTGGTATTCAGTAAGAAGGAACTGAAACACAAGAAGCAATTTTCTTTTTCCTAAATCTCCTTGCTTTTCACCTGATTGTCCTTTAGGAGAACAAAGCTAAGGATGGGAATACGACTTCCTATGGAGAAATTAAAACACGGAATTAGCGATTGGCTTTTCTTAAGGAGGCTCCTGACTTATTAGAGGAGAGGGTCTTCCTTGTAGCCAGGGGGACCCATGCTGAGGCAAGACCCAGGGACGGTGCCCTGAGCCCAGAGCCAGTGAGATGGGGAGAGCACACAGAGCAGAGGGCCTTGGGTCTGGGCAGCCCTGGATCTGAATCAAATTATTTTCTGGCC
This sequence comes from Helogale parvula, assembly GCA_004023845.1. NCBI lineage: Eukaryota > Metazoa > Chordata > Mammalia > Carnivora > Herpestidae > Helogale > Helogale parvula. The sequence continues at coordinate 14,391 of PJEM01004996.1, read as the reverse complement.
CTGGGCCTTTGGGTGGGTGTTTCATCCCTTGGAGCCTCAGCTTTTTCATGTGTGAAACGGGTTATTACCCAGCAGGCTGGTGTAGGAACGAGGGAGGTGCCCTGAGACCCGCCTGCAGACTGAAGACAGGGAAATGCCCACCTCAGGGCCCGGGCATTAGGGGTGCCAGCCAGGCCATAGGAGATCAGGATGGTGGCACTCAGGAGGGCTGTGGGGTGACACCCCGATCTCTGGAGGCTCTGTAGGACCAAGCCCTGCAGCTCCGGCCGTGGTGCAGTCACCCCATTGCCCAGCATCAAGGGCCTGGTCCCTGCCTGGGGTCTAGAATGGGATGCATCAGGTGAGCACAGCGAGGCAGGGACAGGATTTCCTGGAGGGTCACTAGGTGCCTGCCCCTTCTCGCCCCTCCTACCTGCTCTTCAGTGGAGTAACCTCTTTCTTCCAGGGCTTCAAGGGACAGACAGGCGACTCTGGTGCACCGGGTCCCCGGGTAAGTGGACGTCTAGCCATGGCCGCCGGCCCCGTGGCTGCGAGCTGGTGTGTCTAGACTGAGGGCTCCTGGCCCTGCAGGCCAGTGGAGCAGCTGGTCACATGAGAGAGGACAGCGGGCATCAGGGGCAGTGTCGTTCCTGGTCTTGTCCAGTTTTTTGAAACATTTCTTCTGGGGGCCAGACATTGAGGTGCAACCGATTTGACCAAATCAGTCGGGAGTCAAGGGGGCCTCAGGCTAACGTTCCTTCCTCTCCTTCCGAGGCCTCAAACAGATGGAACCTGGAGGCTGGGTCGACCCCCAGCCATGCTCTGTTTGGGGCCAGGACAGCCGAGGTGCTGATGGGTCAGCCGTGGAGGGGACAGAGTTCCCAGCCCGTCTGCTTGGCCCGGAGTTTCGCCTGCGGCTCACAGAGGCTCGGTGGGGTCCAGGCCCTCACAGCCGGCCGCGGCGGCACTGCAGACTTGTCTCTGCCAGGATTCAGTGGGGCTCCTCTGGGGGGCCGTGTCCTGGGTCTCTCCCCGCCCAGCTGTGCAGAGACCAGGCGTTGGCATTCTGCATGCCCTTCCTTAACGGTGGGTATTATCTTTTTCTTTCCCCCTTCTAGGGAGAGCCTGGTGCCATGGGGCCCCCAGGCCGGGACGGGTCGCCAGGACAAGATGTGAGTGTGGGTGTCCGGGCTGGGCCTGTAGGGGTGTAGAGAGAGGGGACAGTGTGCGTCCCTGAGGGGCCCGGAGGTGGGGGCCCCAGGGGTTTGCAGAGGTGGATGCTCGGGACTGCCCCGTGGTGTCTCACCTGCCAGCCCCTGGGGTCCTCCTCAGAGTCCTGAGGAGGCCCTAAGGTCCGGGTTCCAGCCTCACAGTTTGGGGCCTGTGCCGCCCTGCAGCTAAGGAGGCCTTGCTGGATCGATCATTAGTATCTGTTGGCATCAGCGGTGGCATTTGGGTCCGGCCTCACACGGGCTTGAATTTCAGTCTCTCCCCAGATTAGCCCTCCAGCTCCATTGCTCTGCGGCCTAATGAACCCATCACGGCCACCATGGCCACATGCCATGTGGCATTTAATACTGCTCACCTGCTCTCACTGCCTTTTTGACCTTGGGATCTGGACAGGGCAAGGGATCTTCTACCCCATCCTACAGACGGAAAACCTGAGACCCAGAGAGGGCTGGGGACTGACTGGGGGTCACGCAGGCTGTCAGAGGTGGGAGGAGGCGGCATGGGCTGGATCCGTCAGCTCTGCACCCTGGGGGACCCGACCTCACACAGGACACACGCGGGCGGTCTGACGTGTGTGGATGCAGCTTGGCCTCCTGGGAGTGGGTATCCACTCAGGAGTATGGGCACAGGGTCCATGTCCACGGGTTCTTGTGCCCACCCTCTCCGCCCGTCAGGATCTGCATTTAAATCCTGGTAAAGTGCACGCCGCCCACGGCTCTTGATGCACATCGTCTTCTTGGCTGACCTGCTTCCATGAACTGATGGAGCTGGAGGGGCCTGAGAGAAGCCCCAACCCCACCGCCATGTTTCTCCTGAGCAGCAGAGCGGGTGTGACAAAGCCCGTGTCATGTGAGCAGCGCCCTGCTCTGCAGCTCAGAGCAGGACAGCCGCAGTGAGCCCGGACACGGCCCTCCCCCAAGCCCTGACCCAGAGGCAAAGAGCAGCTTGAAAATCCATCCCCTCCTTACAGAAGCGCTGATGCATCAGGGCACATGCACCCCAGTGTTCATAGCGGCATTTTCAATATGGAAAGAGCCTAAATGTCCATCACCTGATGAATGGATCAAGAAGATGTGGTATATATACAATGGAGTATTACATGGCAATGAGAAAGAATGAAATCTGGCCATTTGTAGCAACGTGGATGGACCTCGAGAGTGTCATGCTAAGTGAAATAAGTCAGGCAGAGAAGGACAGATACCATATGTTTGCACTCATAGGTCTAACAGGAGAGACCTAACAGAGGACCATGGGGAGGGGAAGGGGGAAAGAGAGTTGAGGAGAAGGAGGGAGGCAAACCGTGAGAGACTGTTGAATACTGAAAACAAACTGAGGGCTGAAGGGGGAGGAGGAAAGGGGAAGGGGGTGATGGGCATGGAGGGGGGCACTTGTGGGGAGAAGCACTGAGTGTTATATGGAAACCAACTTGACAGTAAACTACAAAATTAATTAATTAATTAATAGAACTCTGGGTGAGCTCTCCCCTGAGCAAAAAAAAAAAGAAAAGAAAAGAAAAGAAAAGAAAAGAAAAAAACCCATCCCCTCCCAGTGCAACTTACAGCCGAGTGCACGGAAGGAGCTCCCCCCGACCCCGCCCAGGGCAGGAGTGTAGCCGAGCTCAGCTTCCCCGGCAGGTCAGCGGGCAGCTGGGACAGGAGCCCAGGATGTGAGACCAAGGGGGCAATGCTTTCTCCACTCCTTCTCAGCTGTACGACTTTCCTAGTTTTAGAGCTCCATCTGCCAGAGGGTTTGCGTCTCCTCAGTAAGGAGCATGGCCAGGCTCCTGTGAGTTCACTCGTAACACGGGAGAGAGCACCGCCATGCCACGAGGAGAGACCCCATGTTCAGGAGACCTGGTGGAGGTGGATCGCCCTGGGCGGGGCTGTATGCGTGGGCAGTGGTGTTGCTGCTGTGGGGACTGAGGCAGGAGCGAGTCAGGGCACCGCCCGGTGAGTCAGGAATGGAAGTCCTAGAGGGCCTCTCTTCTCTGGCTGCCTCCCTTGGTTCAAAATGGTGCTACCAGCAACTGCTGTGGGATCAGGTGGTCAGTGTCGGAGCAAGTCAATAAGTCAACCGAGTTCGTGCATTGACTCATCTACATGGAATGAGTGTGTCCGTGCCGGGAATCACGGGAGATCAGTGATGAAGCATTTGAACGGTTAGGTTGGGTCTCTTGGGGGAACTCGATGAAGTCTGGTCCGCACTGGAAACTGTGCCCCCATCATCTCCCACTCTGTGATAACCAGACCTCTCTCTGTTCCAGGGTGACGCGGGACCCACGGGGCCACAGGGTCCCCCAGGACTGAGGGGCCCACCGGTGAGTGTGACTCTCCTCCATGTCTGCCTGTTAGCACAGTCACATTTGGTTGGCTTGTCCTGCTGCCTCCCTGGGTGTTGTTTAAAAATGGCATATATCGGGGCGCCTTGGTGGCTCAGTCGGTTAAGCGCCCGACATCGGCTCAGGTCATGATCTTGCAGTTCATGGGTTCAGGCCTCACATTGGGCTCTATAATGACAGCTCGGAGCCTGGAGCCTGCTTCACATTTGTGTGTCTCTCTCTCTCTGCCCCTCCCCTGCTTGTGCTCTCTCTCTCTCTTTCAAAAAATAAATAAACATTTAAAAAAAATGGCAGTATGTCTTAGCAGTTGGAAATAGCCATGACCCTGAGCCCCACTGGTGCCCTGCTACCCGTACCCCAGGCTATTTCCTAGGCCCACCTGGCACAGCGCCCCCTTAAAACTCCGCTTAGGTCATCCTAGTGTGTGATGCAGGATCTGTGTGTTAGTTTTCTGGGGCTGTTGAAGCAAAGACCAACAAATTTAGTCGCTTCAACAACAAATTTATTGTTTCATGATCCTGGAGGCTAGATGTCCAGGAAATTTACTGTCTTACCATTCCAGAAGCTACAAGTCCAAGATGAAGATGTGGACAGGGTTGGTTGCTTCTGAGGGCTGTGAGGAAGAATCCATTCTGTTCCCCTCACTTAGCTTCTGGAGGTTTCCTGGCAATGTCTGGCGTTGCTTGGCATGCGCAACACGACCTGGTCTCGGCCTCCCTCTTCACATGTCCCTGCGGGCATGTCTCGATGTCCACATGTGACCCTTGTCTAAGAACGCTAGTGGCGTTGGATGGCCCCCACCCCCCTGCTCCAGCTTGGCCTCATCAAGCTAATGATGTCTGCAGTGACTTGGTTTCCACGGAAGGCCCTGGGCGGAGATGTGGCACAGTGCCCCATGCCAACGATAGAAGGAATCATACAGAATTAAAATAAAAAGAAGATTTTCTTTTCACCCCCACTTCCAAAGGGAGCCACTGTTAGTAGCATTTTATGTATATTTTAAAATATCTTCAGCGCACCTGTCAGCACATAGACAGAATACACGTCTGTTACACGGCACTTTATCTTCGCAGCTTGCTTATTTGTCTGGTGTACGTGTCTGTGTGAAATGCTGGGTGAGTGTGGGGTAAATGAGGAAATAACCTTTAACATAGGTGTACGTGGGCTTCCTAGGTCCGGGTCACACAGCTGGTAAGAGCTGCAGGCAGGATTTAAACCCAAGACTTTCTGGGGCGCCTGGGTGGCTCAGTCAGTTAAGCACAGGGCTTCGGCTCAGGTCATGATCTCGCGGTTTGTGAGTTCGAGCCCCGCGTCGGACTCTGTGCTGATGGCTCGGAGCCTGGAACCTGCTTCAGTTTCTGTGTCTCCCTCTCTCTCTGCCCCTCCCATTTATTCTCTCTCTCTCTCTCTCTCTCTCTCTTTCTCTCTCTCTCTCTCTCTCTCTCTCCCCCTCTCAAAAATAAATAAGCATTAAAAAAAAAGAAAATAATTTAAAAAAAAAACAACCAAGACTTTCTGACACCAAATCCAGTGCTCTACACCGGCCACAGCCATGTTTTTTGTCTTCAGAATCCTACCGGACGCACCTGAGACAGGTCTTAGGCATTTGAATGCCGCATCTTTTTGGAACTCACCAAAGCGGGCATCTTTCTCGCCTGCTGGGACCACAGTGACTCACATCCCCCTTCCTGCACTAAGTCAGGAGCCGGGGATGGGGGTCAGGGTGGATGCCGAGGGTCCAGGTGCCTCCCACGCCCAGCCCTGAGTCCCAGCAGCCGAGGAAGGGCGTGAAGGATCGACTTCAGACCAGGATGCGGGCAGCTCAGTGGGCCTTCCCGCAGGGGGGTACATGTCCCTTGTGTGCGGTGATGGGTATACTGTGTGCTGGGGGCCTGGCCATGGGCGTTTGGTGCTTTTTGGGTTTCCATGCCAGCCCTGGCTTCATATTTCCAGCTCCCTGGCTGACCATGTTCTTCTCTTTCTGGAATGTGGCATTTGTTCATCCAACAGCATGCACTGGATTAAGGAGCTGCGCTTTCCCCCACCCCCACATTGGTGGGGTCAACCTGCTGCTCCTGAGGGCATCGGCACCATCCAGGAGGCTGACCCCCAGCAGGGCTTCTCACCAGGGACACTTAGTCCCTGGGGGTGGCTCTCAATGCCCAAGCCCTCTGGGGTATGCACTCCCCAAGGGGACCAACCAGGGCTCTTGGAATGCGCATCCGCTTCACTCTGTACGAATCACGTGCAGATCTGCGTACAGACCAGAAGCAGATGTTCAGTATAGCTGCTGTGTTAGCCTTCCATATGGGATGAAAAGAAAACGTCTGAATAGGCTTCAGGGCAGGAATGTAAGGGCAGAAAGATGGAGAAAACCTGCTCTAAGTTACCAGGCGCAGAGTGGGACCCACCGGGGCCCCTTTGGGCCATCCTGAAGCTTCCACATCCAAGCTCTAGACTAAGCTTGCATCTTGTTTTACAGGCTAGGTGAGTCCATAGAAGGACCACCCATCCTCCCCCCAAGCCCCGGGCCTGTTTCTTCATCTGTAAAATGAAGGGAAGTTGTGAGACCCAGTTAAATCAGTGAAGTTCTGGAATGGTGTCCCGCCCTCAGGATGTGCCCAGCAGGTGGTAGGTGGTCCCCCTGGCCCCCCACGCTGGGCTCTGCTTCTGGAGGAAGGAGAGGACTTTGCTCTGCCCCCTCCAGGGTCCCCGGGCCCAGAGTAGCACTCTGTACATCCTTGATGAATGCCAGTGTGTTGAGGGAATGGAAGAGGGAAAGGAAAGCAGATGTAGGGATCAGCAGGTGCTCTGGGACAGGCGTGGGGAGGGGAGAGGGCAGCAGCAGGCCCGTGGGAAGTTGCCAAGGGCCTCACACCCCCATGCAGGAGGCAGGCCTTGGCCCAGAAGCCCTGAGGCCCCCAGAGGCAGCTTTGTGCTTTTCTAATGTACCACCATCAATTCTGGGTGGCCATCACAGGGATTGGTAACCAACAACAAACTACTAGGGTTTGCCAAATACTTAGCTGAACGCATTAGAGGAAGTTCTAGGTTATCACTCTCACAAGCTCTCTCTCACTCAACTGGAATTGATCGGCCTTCCCGAGTGAAGAGAAGGTTCCTAGCAACCTCAGTGGGTGCACACAACCTTGAACCAGACACCGAGTGGTTATGGAGAGCTTCCAGGAAATGCTGGCAGTCTCCGTGTTGGGGACCACATGGGCATTGACCTGATTCACTCTCTGTAGTCCTAGAGACGGGGCTCTGACTGTCCCTGCTCCCTGATGAGAAACACACGCAAAGAGGTCAAGTCACTTGCCCTAGACCACACAGCAGGTAAGAAGCGGAGCCAGGATTTGGACTCAGGCAGTGTGGTTCAGGAGCCTGAAGCTGAAGCCCTACCTGCACCAGCATGTGCCACATTTCCTTCTCGGGACGATCATCCTGGTCAGAGGGGCCCAGGCCAGGAGTTTGGAGCACAGAGCAGTTGAGGAGGGGGTGTGGCTTCCATTCCTGAGAACGCAAGTGGGGCATGAGGAGTGGCCCACAGCCCAGGAGGGAGCCAGGTCCCAGCCCCTGCCAGCCCCCAATGCCCTGACAGGTGACAGGTGGCAGCCCCGAGTCTCCCCTCCTGTGCACATCCGCCTGTGTTGGCACCGATGATAATGCGCCTTGGCCCTTATCCTCCCTGCAAACCAGAGGGAGGAGGAGGAAAGAGATAATTACCATAGGGATGAGCCAAAGCACATATTTTTAGAAGAACACAGATGGGTTTGTGGGTGGGTGGAGGGAGGAACCGGGAGGAGCCACCGCACCGCATTCCCTGGAGGGGTCCTCTGCGCCTCCGGGGCTTTCTCTGTGCCTCGGCTTCCTCATCTGCAATACAGGGATAAAGATGTCCACCGTCAGGCCTCCTGGCAGGATCGCCTGAGCTGTGCTGCTTGAGTCATCCGCGGCCACACGGGCATGTCTTGGGCGTAAGACGTGAGCCCTAGTTAATCACCATCGCCAGCAAGTCGTGTCTTTCACGAGACACAGGGCTGGTCTCCGTGCTTCCTGGCTTCCGATCTCAGCCCCTTCACTCCCATCTTGGGCAGGTTGAATAGTCATTCCATGACTCAGTTTCCCCATTTGTAAAATGGCAATGTTAGTATCTGTTGTGTGCAGCGAGTGAATGCATGTGAAGCCCGATGTGTAGGAAGGCCTCAGGCAGTGTTAGCTTCCTTTTACTCTCACATGTCTCCCTGAAGCTGACTCACTGGTGGATGCGTGCTTCACAGATTATAGGATGTTAGCACCTTTTGGTTAGAGGATCAACGGAGAGTTGTTTCCTGGGAGCCTTCATTCCGCAGAGCGCCTCCTGTGTCTGGCACTGTGCTGGATGCCGGGCATTGAGAGAGGCCAGGCACACACTGTTCTTTGGGCTGCTCCCAGCAGGGAAGAGAGCCCGGTAAAGACACAGCTATCTGGTGGAGGAGGGTCCCGAGAGGGAGGAGAGTGGTGGGCAGAGGCAGTGACCAGCCTGCTGAAGCTGAGCTGTGAACTTAAACCTTATTAGGAATTTGATCCTCAAAGGCATAGCTAAGGGCATAGCTAGAAGAATTCTTAAACTTTTTGATTTTTACACTGTTAGTATATTTATCAAAATTACAGGTGTGCACAAAATACCCAAGTCAGGAATGCAAAATCATTCAGGTCAGTCCTGGATTCTGGAATGAACATCAGACCTTCAGTTTAGTGGCTCCACAATTGTGTGCAGCCATTTTTCCTGTGTCCGTATTATCACCTCTTGGGTATAACGGTGCTCCTAGTGGAGCAGTAGACTGCAGTCAGCACCTGGACAAGCATCCTAAGCTGAGAACAGCACTGCCATGTTGTGAGCACTCTTGTGTTGTTCCTTAAGACAGCATCTGAATTGAGGGATCGGCGGATGGATGGATGGGTGGGTGGGTGGATGGGTGGAGGATGGGTGGGTGGGTGGATGGATGGATGAGTGGGTGGATGGATGGGTGGAGGACGGGTGAATGGATGGATGGGTTAGTAGATGGATGGGTGGGTGGATGGATGGGTAGGTGAGTGGATGAATGGATGGGTGGGTGGATGGATGGATGGATAAGTGGGTGGATGGATGGATGGGTGAATGGATGGATGGTTGGGCGGGTGGATGGGTGAGTGTGTGGGTGGATGGATGGATGGGTGGGTGAATGGGTGAGTGTGTGGGTGGATGGATGGATGAGTGGGTGGATAGGTGGGTGGATGAATGGATGGGTGGATGGGTGAATGGGTGGATGGGTTAGTAGATGGATGGGTGGGTGGATGGGATCATGATTATTTACTACACCTGTGCAGTGGGCAGTGCTCAGCAGCCTAGGCTTTCTCATGCACATAAACTCACTTAATTTCACAAAATTATGAATTAGGTGTTACAGGCTCCTTTTATAAGTTACAACTACCTTCTGAATAATGATGTGGCTTACCGAGAGCCAGGCTGGCCTGAATAACAACTCTGTGTGTGAGATCGGGTTCTCCACATCCGGCAATCTCTCTGTTCCACCATCCTGTTCCTCAATGTGTTGGCATATTATTACTTGTGTTTCTTCTACCAGGGTAAGAATGGATCACCGGGCTCTCCAGGAGACCCTGGCCCCGCAGGAAGCCCTGTGAGTATCCCGTGGCTGTAAGGTGACATCAAGGCCGGCTTTGAAAGGGCTTTTGCATCACAGATTGTGTATTCTCTATTCTCAGAGGCATGGATGGGAAGATATGGTGTTCGAATGATAGAAATAGGCTGCAGGTGAGAGGCTCCAAGAAGGACCCCTTCCAAAGTCTAAAGTGCATGCAATTATGCACTTGGTCCTCTGTTGCCTACAACCATAGTCGTATAAAGGTACAAGCCTACTAAGACTTAAAAAAGCATGTAATAAGGTGGCACTGTAGATGTTGCATGTGTTTAGAGAGTGGAGGGACAGGCCCACCAGCCCTTACCCAGAGGACAGGGTAAGTGTGTAATGTGGGAATAGGGGGAGGACAGACTAGCTAAAGAGGGTATTCCTAGTGGTTAGGAGGTCGGGGGTGGGGAGAGCAGGAAAGGACAATGAATGGGTGGGATCCGTGGGTAGTGGAACAAACCTCCAGGTCACCGGGTTTGGGATGAGGTCTGCTAGATGGGGAGACATGCTGGAGAAAATGTCCTCTGACGGATTCAGGAGTCAGATGAGTCAAACCCTGTCCACGAGTCTCCCTCAGCCTAGCCTTCCTGTAGCCACCCACCCTCGGGGCTTGATAAGTCAAGCAACAGTTGCTCTGGACAGCGGGCACACCAGTTGGCCCGCTCACTGTTGTCATTGTGGAAATGAAAGTGACTGGCCCATCCCGGTTTGCCAGGAACCTCCCTGGCTTTAGCCCAGAAAATCCTGCATCCTGGGGAGCTTGTCACGCTCAGGCCCACCAGACGTCTGGTCACCCCAGGGAGACTCATCTTTCTGTTTGGCCAGCCCCAGCTGCACTACTGGAGCTTAGCTCCTTGGCAAATGGAATGACTGATGTTCTTCGGAAGCCGTGGTGTGAGGCTCGTCCCTGCTGGTGGGACGAGATGGGACTGGGCCATGAGCCTGGCTTCGTGCCCAGCACCGTGCTGGGCCCAGAAGAGCTGACTCACCCACATGGCACCTGGAAGGGCTGGGACTGAAAGAGTCCCCAGAACCCCTCCCCCAAGGCGATCCTACCAAACCAGGAGCCTCGGTGTGCTGTTGGGAATTATGCTCTATCTCACTGGAGGGCGGCGTGGAGGGGCTACACACACACACACACACACACACACACACACACACAGAGCAGAATGTTTTTGCTAAATATTTGTCCCATTTTGCTTCTGTTGCTTTGATTGGGAAGATATGCTTCTCCTCTTGCTGGCCCAGCCCCGACAATGCTGTCAGGACAGAGGGCAGCCAAGCCCCCCGACCGGCTGCCTTCCCATCCATAAGGGAAAGGGCCCTTCCAAGCATAGCATGGTTATGAGGCTTCTCAGTCTCCCCGGGTCTGCACTTGACCTTGCAGGATTGATGTCTGTTCTCCCTCTGCAGGGCCAGAAGGGGAGTAAAGGAGACCACGGCAGCCCGGGACTTCCCGGCTTTCTGGGTCCCCGAGGGCCTCAGGTAAGCAGAGAACTCCCTGCGGGGGGGAGGGGGGGGGACAGGGACCCAGCTCTGGTTGGAGTTTCCATCCACTGTGTCTTCAGGTTCCCCCCTCAAGTTCTGTCACTCTGGGTGTCCAGATTACTGTATCCCTTCCCTAGGTATGGGGTCATGGTGCTAATAATGATCCTAAAACTTCAAGGACCGTTGGAAACCATTTTAAAGGTGACCGAGTTTGGGCTGCAGGGTCACAACATGTAGGTATTTTGTTTTGAGGCCACGTGGCCAGTCTGTGGTCCAGCTAGACCTTGAGCCCGGGCCTCCTGACTAGATGGTGTGATCCAGATACGCTATCGGGTGATCTTTGCTAGGTTTCTGGGCAGAAGGATGCAGAGGTATTCAAACATTTCCAGCCAAGCTCCTGGTGCGACACATGCCACGGTCCACACTGTGGGCTGCCAGCCACGGGATGAGAATGCTGTATCCCATGCAGGAGTAGGAAGCTTACCCATGTTCTCATCCGCCTCCTCCAGTTTACCTCTGCCCCCGAGGGTGCCCCTACCGCTCAGCCACTCCCTCGGCAGCCCCTCTTCTGTCCGTTTCTACCGTGCAGCCCAAACCCTACCAAGGCTCCATCTGCTGACTTTTACTGGAGCCCATTCACTCCGTTCCCCAATGTTAAAGGTCTAAGCCACCTCCTCCATCCCTTACTGACTCTTCTGGACTTGCAACACCTGTTCTTTCAAGTCACGGTAATGGCAGATTAAATTTTGGCAAGGTGCAGCTTCTGCTTTTATTGTGCAGATGGAGAAACTGGGGCAAGAGCACTTAAAGGAATTACGAGGCGGTTGTCCAAGGTCACAAAGCCAGTACATGGAGCAGCCAGAATTCGAACCCAGACGGGCTTGCTCCAGATCCCAGCACATCTCTGGTGGCTTATTTTGCAGTCTGAGCCACCTCTGGGCAGGATCCCCAACCACAGCTTGGCACTCCGTAAAACCCGTATCCCAGACGCCCCCCTGGTGGAGTGCCCGCCGTCCCATTGACGAGGAGCCCAGAGTCAGTGGCCCCCCTTCCCTCTCTGGGGCAGGTTTTGCCTCCTTCTGCCCAGGCTGACCAGTGCACCCTGTCCGAGGTGTCCTTGGTTGGCTGGACCATCGATTGTTGTCTTTGCTGGAACATGACTTGAGTGAAAATGTCTGCTTTGCAGACACTGCGCTGACACTGCACAGCCCACTGATACTTTGTTCTTTGTTTGATACTTTGTTTCATAGGGAGAGCCCGGAGAGAAGGGGGTCCAAGGCAAGGAGGCAAGTATTGTGCGCCCCACCTCCCCTTGGCCACGATTTCCTGGGGGGGGATTGGGACACTGGAGCAGCTTTGCGGGCGGTGACACATACAGGCTCATGGCACCCAGCTGGGTCCCGTGCTCACTTCAGTGCCGCGCTGTTGCTGTGTGGATCCTATCTAGTGGTGCCCGGGGACCCACTGATTAGGCAGCTGGTCCAGGTGCCTCTTTCACTTACTGTCTCTGTGTCCAGCTCAGCAAATCCTATCGGTTGCATGTCCAAAATGCCTCCACGCTGTGTAGTTCTCCCCATGCCTGCTGTGAGGACCCCATCCAGGCTGCCTGGATGATCGCAGGGACCCCCGTGTCCAGCTTTGCCCTCCCCCCTCCCCCCAGTCCTTTACTGCCTGCAGCCCCTTGCAGAGAACACACAGGACCATGCCGCTTCCCAGGCTGGCTTCCGCTCTGCCCTCTGCTGCCCTTGCTGGAAGTCACGTGGCCTGGCCCTACCAGCTCCCCTCTAAGTCTGACCTCCAGGAGCTCTGCCGTTCAGCTCCCCAAACCTGGCAGTTATTTGCCGAGGACGCTCATGCACACTGGGGCCCTTTTCCAGAAGCCCTTACGACCCTCCTCCCCGCTCTCCCACCTTTTCGCCTGCCTGGTCTTGCTCAGCCTGAGGTCTGTGCCAAAATGTGGACTTTCCTGGACCACCCAAACACAGTGACACTACACTGTGCCGTGTCCTAGCACCCACTCTGTTGGCCGAGGAGCCCAGTGCAGAGTAGGCAGCAAAAACACTTGATGAGGAACCAAAGACTGAAGGGACCCGGAGAAAGGAGGTTCTACAGCTGCCGGCTTGTCCGTTTTCAAGCCCACACGTGCCCTGCATGGGGACGGGCCATGCCCTCCTTGAGCCTGAGGGTTACTTTCCCAGCTCTGGGAGGGAGGCGGGGGACTTCCTCAAGGCCAGATCGGACGGCCCGGTGTCTGGGAAGCCCCTGCCCCTGCTCTGCTGTCCACTCATGGGCGTATTGCTTGCTCACTCTCCAGTCCTGTTTCTTCCGGCTCCCTGGATTGAGCGGAGGGAAATGGGCACCAGCCCCCACTTCTGAGAGCTGCTGGCTGCACCACTCTCTCTGGCTCCCTGTTGCCCATGGGAATGAGTCCAACCCCTGAGTCCTGCCCTGAGCCCACCGCACGCTCTCTCCCGTGGGAGCTCCTTCCCCCTCTGTGCCGTGCACACTGCGCCCCATTCCCATCCCCAAGGCTTGGTCTTCACTCCTCCATCCACCTGCAGGGCCCTTCCCTATACCTGTTAGTTTTATCTGTCCTTCAAGGCTCCAAGCCTCCCAGCACATAGTCATGCGTTTCTCCCACGGTTCCCGAAGCACCTGTTTGTATTTCTATTAGAGAAATAAACGGGGGTACCCTGTATGTAAGCGGCCGCATCTAGCTCTCAGCCGGGCTGTGAGGCCCGTGAGAGCAGGGCTGTGTCTTGCTCCTCTCCCTGCACCTGGGGTGCTGGGGCTGGAATGGCAGGGGGACCCCATCTCGGAGCAGCTGCAGAGTGTTTGTCCTTCCTTATCCGTGGACCCTTCTGTCCCTGTGGCAGGACACAGGACGCGAGCCCGGTGCTGACTGCCCCCCACCCCACAAGCCCTGCAGTTTGTATTCTTGAACTGAGTGCACAGCACGGTTTTGAGGGACACAGTGGGGTCCAGAGGTGGATAAGCACAGGACCTGCTTTCCAAGTGCTTGTGGCCCCAGGGGGACACCCTGTCACCTAATGTGGGGACAATGGCAGTTATGCATTCATGCTCGAGGGCAGACACTGGTTGGGAGGCTTAACCAAAGCTTTGCAAGGGAGGCGACAGAGGGGCTAGGGGCAAAGTGAGGTAGAGAGGGATCCCAGCCACAGAGGGTCACAGAAGCAAGGAGGGCATGTCCTAGCAGTGAGGACCACGAGGCTGTGTACCCCACCCCCGGTCCCAAAGTGACTGCCCTCACGGAGGGGTGTGGGGTCCCTACCTAAGTGCTGGGTGGTCAGGGAGGGCTTCCTGGAGGGGAGGCCTGATGGTTAAGTGGGATTTATCCCAGAAAGAGGGAGAGTGATTAGTTACCATGGTCACCACACCATTACCCTGGACTGGGTGACTGCGAAACAGACATTCCTCATGGCTCTGGGGGCTGGGAAGTCCAGGATCAAGGTTTTTGGCAGATTTCGTTGCACCCCTTCCCTAACTACACCAGCTGGCTGCCTGGTGACTGTCAGCTGGCTGCCAGCCCCTGTCCGTTCCCCTCTTTCCATCGTGGGGCCCTCCTCACGACCTTATCTAAACCTGAACAGCTCCTGAAGGCCCACCTGCTAATAGTCCACTGGGGATTCTGGCTCCTTAACATGTACATTGGGGGGAGGGGGCACA